>PVKA01002562.1:22449-123113 GCA_004027165.1 Ctenomys sociabilis | reverse complement strand
CAATTCAATAAGTATGACCTGAACTCAGAGTAAGTGGCTTTCCAGTTCAGGGGTAGGAGAGAATGGGGAGATCCAAGATTATCTCCCACTTTACTCAGTAAGCTACCAAAGACTTGGCTTCAGCTTATTGAGGGCAAGAAGGGCTGCTGGTTCCTGGGTATCTGTGTCATCCATGATCTTCATTATAGCAAATCAGAATCTCCAATTTTTCCATTGAATTCTGGCAGGAGAAAATAAATCCAGACTGACTTTAGCTGGATGACTACTACAAGTATCCTCCATGAGTTGGCAAAATCTTCAGAGTGACTGGTGGAGCAAGGAGCCTTTCATGTGCCCCCAATTGTTATACAGTGCATACGGGCTGGTAAGTGTCCCCCCTGCTAGACCTCCTCATGCAACTCCTCGAAGCCCACCTGTACATTTATATAACATGCCCGTCATGGTTCCAGCTGCCACTGTGTTCAGGTCATCTTCTGCACCTTGTGTTTTCTCAATGATAACACCAAATGCACTATAGAGCAAAGCCAGAGAACCTAGAGTATTGGCCCACAGTGCCCCTTGCCTAGTCACCATATTCAAAATCTGTACATTTCTTGGCTTGGACCAGGCCATATTCTGGGTTTCCTTCAATCCTAGCTGAAGACCATTCATAGCCCCAAATGCAGCCCCAGTCATGCAACATCCTCCAATGGTAAAGAAGGCCAGTTCAAACCTGCCTCGGGTTTTATTAGCTCCAGTCGGTAAAATAAACTCATCAGTATCCTGCACAAGATATCGTGGATCCACATTTAAATAAGGAGACAAAGGGTTCATTCCAGTTAGCGGGACTCCGGCCAAATCTGCATGCGAGTAACCAGCTCCGCCCGCTCCAAAAAAGCCGGCCAAGCCCCCAGTGGTTTTGTTGCTACTGCCCCCACCACCCTCCATGGTGTCACAGCAAACTTCTGTCCGTCTCCCGCCGCCGCCTTGGGCCGAGGTACAGAGCTCGGCCGTTGAGCCCAGGCAGCAGCGGGGAAACACACGTTACTCCTGCCTCCTTCACACGCTGACCTTCCGGACCCATCCTTTTCTTTGAAGTCCTGGGTGAAGCCATGGTCCTCTTCTCTCCTGCTGTACTTGTCGCCAGTGGCCGTCTTGTCTTTACAGGGACGTGTTGGGGGCCTTCACCCGGCCCACCTTCTACACTTCGGTCTCCAGCAGACCTTTGTTCTGGCCCAGGAGCAGCGCAGCAGCCAGCGCTCTGTTCACAACGGGCTCCTCCTCCAGGATGGTGGTGAAGGAGGCAGAGAATTCCTGCTGCCGCTTCTCCTCATCCAGGTGCTCCTGCCAATGTTCTCCTCCCCATCTGACTCAGAGCCACCATTGGTTGAGTGCTCTTCATTCAGTTCAAAGTCCATGCGCTCCTCTTGTTCCTCCCAGTGGCCAGCCGGCCCATAGGTGGGGATCTCCCTCAAGGTGCGGCAGAACTCTGAGGTGGCATTGAACACGATGGCCCCCTTCGCTCGGGATCTTCCTCCTCCTCCCAGCCCCGCTGAGGACATTCCAACTTCACAGTCTCCACCCCATTCTCATCGCTGTCCCGAAGCTGCTGTAAGTGCTGCAAGCTGCCGTAGCCACCGCCCCTTCTCCAACTAAATACATATTATTTAAATTTACATACCCAATACCATTTTAAAAAAATTAAAATGAAACAGCAATGTTTTTCTTTCAAATATAGGCTAAAAAGTTGGGCATGGTGGCATACACCTGTAAAACCACCACTTGGGAGGCTGAGACAGAAGGAGCACTGTGAGTCTGAGGCCAACCTGGGCTACACAGTGAGACCCTGTCTCAAAAAAAAAAAAAAAAAAAAAAAGTACAGGCTGCATGGCCAATAACAACAAATGTCTTTTACAAGAGGATTACCTTTTGTATTAACATTTGTGTAGGCAAGAAAGATACTGGCTAATGCAGTCATTAATAAGCATTTGACAGGTCCTAACTCACTATACCCTTGCAAACCACTGGATTCACGTCTTAGTCACTTTCTTGTTGCTGGGACAAAATACCCAGCACACAACATTTAAAGGAGGAGATGCTTATTTTGGTCATGGTTTCTGGAGGAGTTAGTTTGTCATCAGCTGGCTCCCAGGCAAGGCAGGATGGTAGAAGGGTTGGGCAGGGTGAAGCAGCCCTGAGGCTGGCAGGCAGGAAGCAGAGCTGAAGGCAGATGGACCCTCGGGCAGTGCTCCCAAGGCCCTGGGTGTTCTGGCCAGAGTCCACCTCCTACCAGCTCCTGCTTCTCTCACTCTTCAATGGACGAATCTCCTGATGAGTAGAGAGCCAGCCCCACAGCCCAGATCCGAACACATAGGGCTCTTGCAAGACCTTCTTGACCTGAACCAAGACACTCAGGTATAGCTAGAAGATAATGCTTGCCCCAAATTTTGAGAACATCAAATAAAACCATCAATCTTTCTTGGCTCTATGAAAGATACAAATTTTAGATGTACATTTTGTTACTTGAGCTAAACATCATCATTAATTTAATTAGGGTGTCAATATGTCCTTTGTTAACCTGCTGATTAATTTTTTCCTCAAAAATGCTCTTAAGTTTCTGTAATTCTGGGTGAATGTCCTGTTACATTTCTTCAGAGGGTCAAGCCAAGGGTATTCAATTTGAGTTGATTGTTTTGAAGGGTGGAGAATGAGGAAGAAGTTCCCTGATAAAGCGGATGAGAAGGACGTTTAGGTAAAAAGTAGCTGGAGAACAGACATTCTTCAAATTAGTGATTGTAGCTAGCCCAGTTCCCTAGCTGCTTGCTGCCTCTTCATCTTGGCATGGTAGGTCCCAGAGCTGGGTCAAACTTGGGCAGAATATTGTATGAGCAGGACCTGCACAATATTTACTATTGGCCATGTAAGGCAGTGTCGTATCCTTTTGCTTTCCTTCCTTAGACAGATGTATTGCAACTGGTGAAGACATTTGTTGTCTATAGTCACCTTGTATGTGCTTTAAGGAGTGCTTTTTCTGTTTCATTTGTAAAGAAAATCAAATAACTTTTGTATTTATATATTCAACCAAAGATATAAGTTAGTGGTGAAGAATGTTTGTAGGTAAGCCAAGGACATTTTCTCAACTTCTTCCTGGGATTTGAAGGGATTTATCCATCAACGGCTATATGTGGAATCTTAACTTCCCTCTTCTTTTTCTGTTGATTTGGAACACAATAAAGAAAGAAAAATAAAATTAGATAGGATAGAATTGGCTGTGTTGGTAACTACTTAGAATGTTTCATCTTATAAATCTGAAGGGAAACTATACTTGATGCTTCAAGAAACAAACTTTTGATCAGGTATACAAGAAAATATTGAAATAGATCTAATATGACTATAAATAGATCCAAACATATTTTAATCTTTCCAGTCATCCCTACTTAAGATTCCCTAGAACACCTCTGTGAGACAGATTTATTTACTTTCTAAGGCAGCCATGTGTATGAAATTCAGATTTCTTTCTCAACATCCACCAGAACACTTAGCTATTATAATGTGTGCCCAATGGCCATCTCAGAGGTGTAGTTCACTTGGTGGTAGAGGATCAGAATGTAAGATACAAGTCATCACTTGTAGGGGTGATACTCCAAGCATAAAGAGATTCATCTTTGGGGAGCTTGAGCACAGATATACATTGAACAATGGAAAATAACAAAAACAGCAAACATACTGAATAATCATTATGTATCAGTTATTAAATTATATCTTATTATACTCTTATTCAATCTTCATAACCCATAAGTACATGTCTCTGTTATGCCTATTTAAAAGACTGAGGTTCATGTTTTAGTCCCATAGCTAATTTGCAGTTTTTTTTTCTTTCTCCTATTTAAGTATTTAATTTGCACATGTGGGTCTGATTTATTTCACTTAAGAATATGTTCTCTACTTGCATCCATTTATTGTCAAAAGACTCAAATTTATCCTGCTTTATAGCTGAATAATACTTCATTGTGTAAAAACACCAAATCTTCTTTATCCATTTTTCAGTTGACAGACATCTGGATTGTTTCCAGGATTTAGCTATAACAAACTGTACTGCTAAAGTCATGGGTGTGCATATATCGCTGTGGTATGAAGTTTTCAGTTCTTCTGGAAAAATATCCAGGAGGGAAATAACTGGCTTGAACGGGATCCCCAATCCTAGCTTTTGAAGGAATCTCCATGCTGATTTCCACAATTGTTGCATTAGTCTGCATTCCCACCATCACTACAGAAGGGTTCCTTCTTCTCCACAGACTCTCCAGCATTTGTTATTGGCTGACTTCTTGATGTTAGCCATTCTTTTGGGTGAGATGCAATCTCAGTGTTGTTTTAATTTGCATTTATCGAATGACCAATGATGTTAAGCACTTTTTCATATATCTGCTTGCCATTTGTATTTCTTCCTCTAAGAAGTGTATCTTCATCTCAGATGCCCATTTTAGGACTGAGTCTTTGATTGGGGGGACCTAAATTTTTTTGATATTTTTAATTTTAGTAAGGGTCTACAGGGTCTGAGTACATAGATTGGGCTCATAGTGATCCGCCTGTGTTCAGCCTCCCAAAAGCTTGGATTACAGGTGCATACCACTATGCCCAGTCTCATTCCTAGTCTCAGCATACACTGGGGGTGGGGCCAGCACAGCATGCCTGGAATTGAATGCTGGCTGCTGTGTCTGTGTAAGCAGATTCTTTAATCCAGTGAGCTATTTGGCCCTTAATTCTTTATATATTCAAGACAGAAGACCTTTGTTAGAGGGATAGTTGGGTATAATTTTTTCCCAGTTTGTTGGTTTTCTTTTTATTCTGTTGGACATTTGCTTTGAAGTGCAGAAACTTTTCACAGAGATGAGGTCCAAGTTGTTGATTCTTTAATATAATTCTCATGCAGTTTAGTTTTTGATCATGAGATCTCTACCAACCTTATGTCTATAAGATTTCTACTTACATTTTCCTCCAGAAGATTTAGTGTTTCTGTCTTAATATCTAAATCATTTTGACTGTAGCTTTGTGTTTGGTTGTAGACATAGGTATAGTTTTAGCATATGGAAAGCCAGTTTTTTGAGCACCTTTTATTAAAGAGGCTATCTTTCTTCCAGTGAGCCTGTTCAGCCCTTTTATCAAAGATAAGGTGGCTGAATGGGTTTTGAGTTGTGTCTGTATCTTCTAGTCTCTTCCACTGATCCTGAAGTATGTCTCTATGCAAGTATAATGCTGATTTTATCATAGTAGCTTTATAGTACAATTTCAGGTCAGGGATTGTGATACTTCTTGCCTTTACTTTGTTTCCCAGGATTCCTTTTGATATTCTTGTTCCAAATGAATTTGAGGAAAGTTTTCTGTAGCTCTGCAAAGTATACTAATGGTATTTGAATTGAGATTGCATTGAATTTGTATAGCAATTTTGGGAGTATGGCCATCTTTACAATGTTGGTTCTTCCTATCCAGGTGCATTGAATGTTTTTCCATTTTCTCAAATCTTTAATTCCAGGTCCTTTCCTCTTCAAAGTTCTTTTTAGTAATTACCATATCCTGTTTATCACTCAGATTTATCAATTGATTCATAAATTAACCAAAATAGCAAGATAATAGTCTACAAGGTCTCACTATGCAGATTGGACTCATAGTGATTCTCGTGTTCTCAACTTCACAAGCACTGGGATTACAGGTGTACACCACCACACCCAGTCTCAATCCCAGTTCAGCACACACCAGGGGCGGGGTCAGAACGACAAGCTGGGAATCAAACTCCAGCTGCTGCGCTCTGCCTAAGCAGGCATTTTAGTCTACTGAACTATTTGGCTGGCCCTGCTGTGTTTAATTTATACATCTTATAAATGGAAAGTAGCAGGAGATCTCTAGTTCTGAAAGTGTGGTCTGCAGACTTCTAGAGGAAGATTCTTCTTGGGGTTGAAGTGATCCTAACACTAGGACATTATTTGTTTCTTTCCCCCTCAGTTCTCTGGAGTGTGCAGTGGGATTTAATGCATGGAATCATACGTAGATCACTGAAAGCAGGAGATGTGAGACTATACCTACAGTCTATGAAGTTAGACTTAAAAGAGATTTATAAGAGTTTAAAACAAGAGCTTGGGGAGATAGATTGGTGGTCTAAGTGCCTGCCAGGTGCAGGGACCCGGGTTCTTGCCTCACTAGCCCAGGAACACTGGCATATGCCATGTGTAGCAAGACCTTGTATCAAATAAATAAAAGATTTAATTTTTTTAAAAGTTTAAAACAATATTCCTGTTTTTTTTTCAAAATTACATATTGTTTAGTGACTATTTTTTATTTTGAAATGATTCAATACATTTTGTTTCTTGTTTTTTTTTTGTGTGTGTGTGGCAAGATCTTGTTATATAGTTCAGCTAGCCTTGAACTTACTGTGTAGCTTATACTGGCTTTTAATTCCTGATTTCCCTGCCTCAGCCTCCTAAGTGCTAGGATCAGAGGCATGTACCTCCATGCTTAGCTTGTAACTAAGTACATCTCAGTTTTAATGTGTACTATCATAAGCATCAATAGATAAACAGAAGCTCACAGAAGTTTGCTAGCATCTGGAGGAATCTGAAATTTGCCTTGGTCATGTTTTCATCCCTGAGCCACGATATGGAACACCTACAGCTTAGCAGAGGAGAGATTTATCTAAGCTTGCGGTTACAATCTGTGGTCAAAATAGCAAAGTGGAAAGCCCTGACTGGGAAAGCTTCTCAACTTATAGCAGCCAGGAAGAAGAAAGAGAAGGGAAGAGCTTGAGAGGGAGATACGCTCCTCCAGGTCCTGCTCTGCCCATGACCTCCGCTTTATACCCAACCCCACTTCCCACCCCAAAGTGAGCAATAGCGCACCTGTGTTCCAGCCATCATCCAAAAGTCTTGCCTCTGAGTGCAGGGGGGTTTGGGGGTGGAGGTGGGCATTCTTCCTCTTAAACCAGAACAAGACCAAAAAGTTTGAGAACTGCTGCTTTATATTTAAAGTTTGGGTTTAAGTGTTAAGCATGCAACTCTCCCCCTCTTTCTATTGCTTTACAGCAAAGGAACTTGCAACTTAATGAACCTTGAAAGATACACTTGTTGGTGTGTGGTGACTGTAGAATCTCTACACAATTTTTCTTGGTGAAAATAAATATCTTTTGAATGATCCTTCCAGCTTGTAGTGTCTCTCACAGTCAATTCAATTCTTACTTTCAGGAATTTGGTATTAGACTCAACGGCAGACAGTAATTCTTTTTCTATGGATCAAACAGAAGCAATGGGAGTGCACTCAGAGAAAGATGGTCTGAAGAGGACAAGGAAAGAAGTGTGAGAGGAACCAGGGTGAAGTGCAAAGGGAACCCTATCTGTGTGCCCAGTGGTCTCTGGATCTTGGTTCTAGAACCTTCTGAATCCTGGTTGCTTTCATACTCTTGGGTTTTGTGAAGTACCCTGTAATCTTAGAATCAATTTCCTAGCTTAAGTTGCTTTCTATTATTTTCAAATGAACAGAACTTCATTTGAGATAAGTTTTCATGAAGCTGAAAATTTTGTGGAGATTGGATGCATTACACTTGTTTAAAAGCAGAATTGAAAGTATCTCAGAAAGAGATTAGAAATAAGTTGTTAGAAGGAACAAGAACATTAATACGACAGATGAAGTCATTTCCCTTTGAAATTTTAATGATATTTATAGATATCACTAGCTTCAGAGGAACAAGTGAGACCTGGTGGATGGGCAACCTGCCAGTGGACTCTAGGAGAGTCTGCCTTCTACTGCTTTACCTGGTTATCCAGAGTCTCCTCTTCAGTGTGGGTATACAAGTGCAAATCATAGATAGACCTTCTGGGCAAACTATTTTTACTATTGCCATTTTAGTTTATAATAAACTCTGTTCGCTCACCTCTGTCATGTTCATTATTGTGTCTCTGAGGACTTAGAATGTCTGCAGCTGTGTGATACTCATACTTATTTCCTGAAAAAATAAATAAGTGGTTGTTTCTGAAGAGACTTGAGATGGACTCATTATGTTGAATATTGTGAGTTAAAATCTTATTAAAATTTTATTTTTAAAATTCAAACACAAGCATAATTTTCATAGAGAACAAACACATTTTTTCTTTCATCAGAAACTCTTTTCTAGCAAGATTTTATCTCTTGTTTTTCTCTCCTTTCCCTTCCCTTTCCCTCCCCTTCCTTTTCTATTCCTTTTCCTCTCCTTCACTCTCCTTCCCACTCTTCCCATCTCTCCATCCAAGTTTTATTGCTAGACATAGTGTCACCCCTTTCTTTGTCTCTCATTGATCATTAGTTTTCTTCTTAAATCCTGTAGTTCTGTGTTATTTCTTAGTGATGAGATCCTAACATTGCCTGCATGTAGAATATAAAAAAAAAAAAAATTAAGAAAACTAAGATCCAGAATTAAGCAAGTGAGATCAGATCATGGACAGACTTGAGGCCATGGTTGAAGAGCCTAGAGGCTTTGTGTTGTGCATTGTAGGAGGTTCTAGAGGATGTTTAAAGTTTTCCATTCCATGAGCTCTTAGTTGAAAAATGCAGCTTTTAGGAAAATTAATAAGGTTTTACTTTATTGGAAGTGTGAGTCAAAGATCTAGAGGCCAATGAGACTGCCTATTTCTATGGTACAGCTATGGGATGATGGACATTCTGCGACCTCTGAAAGATGGGTAGGGATTTTTCCTATACCTTTAGAGTTCAAAGGATAAGAAGAATTATTATTTTTTTCCCCAGTTTGGGGTATGACCTTTATTGAACTTATCCACCAGAGTGGGAATAATATCTGTACAAAACCAAAATGTTTGTTACTGGAACTTCCGCATCACAATTAAAATCCAAACAGTTTTAAAAACAGTCAACTCAATCAAAACCCACTACTTCGGAATCAATAGCTTCTTTGATGCCACAGTAACACTTAAATATGGTTAAGACTCCAATGAAGAAATTTGGTTGGTTGACTGGAAAGGTAACTTCCACCTTGCTCAGATAGAATTACAAAGAGGTAAAATTGTGCTTTTCACAGAGATACAGTCCACTGGAATCACCAACACTGGACAGCTGTTAAAGAGTATTAGAATCCTGAGATAATAAAGAATTCAGGCATCCTTTACACAGTCATCTGTTGTCCTTTCTTCCCAGTCATAGACTTGTGGATGTGTGGGATGACACCACCTCATGCAAGTGTAGCTTTGATGAGCGAGTCCAATTTTTCACCCCCACGAATGACAAGTTGCAGGTGTTGAGGAGAAATGTGCTTGACCTTCTGGCCTCTGGATGCATTTCCTGCTAGTTCAAGCACCTCCGCCGTGAGGGTCTCCATGATGGCCATGCTGTACACGGTGGCTGTGGCACCCACACAGATCGTTCTGGACTTTGGATGTCGATGGAAGCGGCCCACAGAGAACTATAGGCTGGCCTTTTGTGAGAGGGTAACTGCCTTTATCTTGGCCTTTGCGGAGTCCTTCCCAGCCTTCTTGCCAGCCACTTCCAGTTCCACAGAGGCGCAAGCACACAGGCAGTGGATAGGCCGGCTCAACACCGCTACTTCACCGCCGCACCGTGATTCAAACTGCCAAGAATTATTATGCTTCTCTCCGAACCCCTTTGCTCTGAGCATGGTGTTGGAAGGAAACGTAATTAGGATTTAAGAGTTGATGTAATTATGTCGTTTCTGTCTGTAAGGGTTTGCCACATCCCTGCCTTCTTTGTGTTATACCAAAGATTGAACGCAGGACCTCGCTCTTGCCAGTTACTTGTGCTACAGAGCCTTCTTGCTGGCCCATCCTTGACATTTTTGTTGCTACTCCATCTAGCTAGAACACTGTCGTCTTCCTTTTCTATGCATCACGATTCTTTCATCCTTAAAGTTTACTTTCTCTTTGCCATTTTCTCTAATCTGCTTATCAAAATTAAGAACATCTGGCTTTCCACAGAAATAACCAGTTTCTCCAGCAGCCATTCTTTTGTGCCTGGTATTGTGTCTATCTCCTGTGAGAATGTGAGCACCTAGAGGAAGGAATCACGGTGCTGCCACTTTGTGTGTGCACAGTGCCTGATCCATGGCTTGGTATGCAGAGAAGGCTGAATTTCATACAGCGTACACTCTGGAGGCTATTTTTCAAAGTAAGATATGCCTATATTCTTGGTAGTTGAGGTGCCATTAGATGAGCTACTTTATTTATGCATAGTGGTTACAACATTGCAAAAATATAACTTCTTTCTGCTGAAAGTGTGAAAAATCATTTTCTTTGAGTTCACACCTACCAGTTTCCAGCCTGCTGAGCAGCCTTGAATGACTTGCATGGCTGTTCGCTCTTGCCTGAATGTTAACTGAACACCAAGATTACAGAGAAAACTTTTAAGTGACTGCTTCAGAGCTGAATCCCGCTTCTTTTAGGTCCTCATTTCTTTAGGAGACTAAACGATAAGTAATTTAACTGTGTTGGATTTGCATGGCATACAGTAAGTGGTGTGTGTAATTTTAGAAAGTTCGTTAGTGAGATCTGATGACTTGACTCCACCCTTCACAACATGACTGATGAGGACTCATTCAGAGAAAGGAATTGGAACACAGGAGAGGTGTAAATGGCTTTTATGGTTAGTAGCAAGGAAAAGGAGTTGACAGAGGTAATGATTTTGAACTTGGGTTTATAGAGTCTTTCATCTAAGCGTGGTGCCTCAAAACAGCTCCTATAATGCAATAAACTGCCTTTTAAGTACAACTCGTGCCCTTTCTGAATGGTGAAGAATGCAGACTCCAGCATGTTGTTGGGTTCATAATGGAGGCCCATTTCTATATGTAGCTGCCTCTTGGGTTCAGACTATGACCTTTCTATATAAGATTAAGGGCAATGACAGCGCTAAAGATTATTCAATTACATTCAGACCTATTTATTGGAACTTGACAATCAGGAAACAGAAAAGACTCTCAAATTACAAGGTTGAGTCAACAAAACACCCTGCTGATTGGAGGCAAAAATCAACTTCTTCCTGGAGTTAAATTTTTCCTCTTATACTAAAGAAGGGAAGACTGAAACATTCCACTTCTTGTCTTTCTTGCCTTCTGGGATGCTTGTGATTATTATTTTGTGCCAAAATCCATGATGTTTGGGGAGTTAGACTACCTCTGAGCACAGGACATTTCAGTGTGGGTTACATTTAGGAAATGGTGAGTGTCTGGTGGTCTCACTGTAAAAAACACCATGGTTGTAGTTATTTGGGTTTTCTGTGGACACAGCAGAGCAGATCAGGGAACAGATGTGCACTTTACTTCTTACAATTTGTTAAGGGCAATGCTGTCTACTAGGGAGGAGAGTCTCAATATTCATGTGTATTTTTTTTTTTTTTTTTTAGTCTAAGCAACATTTTGTTCTCAGCTTGATACAATTGCTATTGCTTTTGAAGAGCCATCACTGTGGGGATTGTTATTTAAAATTTACTCAAATTATTATTGCTAGCCTTGTTGAGATGTAAATGAAAATTGTGTTGAAGAAGTACAGTGTGATTATTTAATATACATATACATTGTGGAATGATTACCACCATCAAGCTAATTAATCCATTCATCACTTCACACAGTTACTATTGTGAACATGTGTGTGTGTGTGTGTGAGAGAGAGAGAAAGAGAGAGAGAGAGAGAGAGAGAGAGAGAGAGAGAGAGAGAGAGAGAGAGAGATGAGAACACATAAGATGTATTCTCTTAGGAAATTTCAAGTCCACGACCAGTATTATTAGCTGTAATCACTATGTTATACATTAAACTCACAGAACTTTCCTTTAAATAAAGGTTTATACCTTTTGATATACTCTTATGGAAGGAAAAACTCTGGAAAATCTGGTCATTATCTAATTTTAAGCATCATTATGGATCCTCTCATGAATATATTCATTCAACAACTATTTATTTAGGGCCCCTATGGCCCCATACTGTCCAGATTAAAGATTTAGAGCACGAGTGCATAGAGATATAATGGGGTGTGGTGGCATGCACCTGTAGTCTTCCACACCCTGGAGCACTGAAGCAGGATCATAAATTTGAGCCCAGCCTGTGAAACTTATGGGATAATGACTCATAAACAAACACCTATTTGAATGGGGGATAATTCAGTGCAAAGTACCTGGATTCAGACCCAATACTGTCAAAAATATTTTTAGCACATATGAACCTTAAAATGTCTAGGTCCTAAATCAAAGATCAATACATGATAGTCTTGTCTAACCTAATTACATTTGAGGATTCAGACTGTTTGTCCTTGGGAATGAAGTGTAGTTATGGAGAAGAAATATTTAGGTGTGAGATGGGGTGCAAAGGACAGGAGTTCAATTGTGTTTGGAGTCATTTCCTTTAGACTGAGTCAAATTTAGAACAAGAAGGAAGCATCTCCTCTTACCTGCAATGCAACTAAGCCCTTTTCAAAGCAGAAGAGCTTAAATAACACTTGAATAGCATCTATTAAGTGGTTACTAGAAATATAGCTAAGTGCTTTGATTTGTATCAGCTTATTTAGCATGTCAACCTTCTTGTGGAATTACAATGCTCATTTTACAGATGAGACAACTGAGTGTGTAAGTTACAGAGTCACAGCTTGGAGGAAGAGTAGCCGTGCTGTTTGTACTGCATCATGGGATGCATAGCACTCTTACCACTCAGTAATTATTAGTTTATTTATTTGACAGTTTTTTAAGGGTCTTTTTCCATGCCTGGCTTTGTGCCAGGCACTAATAACAACACAGAATAAAAATAGTATTTGCCTACTTATTTTTTCCTACTGGGGATTGAACTCAGGACCTTGCACTTGCCAGGTAGGAACTTATATCGCTGAGCCGTTTGGCTTCCAGTAAGCTATAAATTATTCAGTAATCACCTCAAAAGAATAGAATATTAAAAGCTGGTAGAGAGAAGAAACAGATTGCCTACAATGATAAGTCCATCAGAATCATGGCAGATTTTGCCACACAAACAATGAAAAATAACTTCCAACCCATATTGATGTACTATGCAAAACTATCAAATTCAGTGGCAAAATGAGGTCTTTCTATGACAAAGAACAATTGAAAAAATTCATGACCACCAAACCAACCCTACAAAGAGTATTGACAGATATTCTAGAAAGAGAGAGAAGTGATCACAGCTTTAAGAACAACAGAAAGGAACCACCAAACAGACTAAGTAATTAAAAAGAGGGAAAACATATGGGACCTATAACAGGAAAGTAACTCGACAAAGATAAGTCAATGTATATCAGTTATAACCATCACTGTAAAATGGCCTCAATTCACTAATCAAAACAAACTAGCAGAGTGGATTAACAAAAAAATTCCAACAATATGACACATATAATAAACACATTTAATTCAAAGTGAAATGCATAAACTAAAAGTCAAAGGATGACAGACAATTCTCCATGCCACAGGAAATCACAAAAAAAGCAGGGGTAGCTATCTTGGTTGCTAACTACGTCAACTTCAAACCAAAAATCATCCACAGAGATAAATAAGGTCATTACATTCTTGTTAAGGAAAAACTGCAAGAGGAAGAGATAACAATTCTAAATATATATGCACCCAGTGTAGGAACACCCCTCTATGTAAGACAAATTTTAACAGACATGAAAAATCAAATGAGCAATAATACAACAGTAATAGGGGAACTTAACATTCCACAGTCACAAAGAGATAGATCAAATAGGCAAAAAATCATCAAATAAATAGCAGCACTAAATCAAACTTGTGAAGAAATGGACTTAGTAGACCTTTACAGAGTGTTTCACCCAGCAACCACAGAATACACATTCTTCTTAGCTGCACATGAGACATTCTTCAAAATAGAGCACATACTAGTAAAACAGAGCACTCTTAAGTAAATGAAAAGCAATTGAAATTATCCCATGCATAGTGTAATAAAACTGGAAATCATTGACAAAAGAAACTATAAAAACACCATGAACACAAGGAAATTAAGTAACAACCCACGAAACAAATAGTGGATCACAGATGTAAAGAAGAAATTAAAATACATTTACAATCAGATGAAATTGCAGATATATCTTACTGACACCTGTGAGGAAAATTTATAGAGGTAAACTCACACATTAGGAAAACAGAACAAGCTGAAATAAATGATCTTATGGGGCACCTCAAGCTCCAGGAAAAAGAATAGTAAGTCAAGCCCAAAGTCCAAAGAAGGCATAAAATTATTAAGATAAGAGCAGAAATTAATCACTGGATACAAAGAAAATAATAGAAAGAATAAAGGAGGGGCTGGGGAGATGGTTCAGTGGAATAAGCACTTCTCCGGCAAGCGCAAGGGCCCAAGTTCAAGCCACAAATTTCTGGTTCCACAAACTAAAAAAAGAAAGAATAAATGAATCAAATAATTCATTATTTGAAAGAATAAATAAATTTGATAAATCCCTAGCTAACCTAGGGATTTAATCAGAAAAAGGAAAGAAAAAACACAAAATCAATACCAAAGCTGAGTCAAGAAGATACAAACTTTGAATAACCCAATAATGAGAAATAATAATGAAAATAATATAAACCTGCCAGCAAAGAAAAGTCCAGGGGTGGGGAGATGGCTCAGTGGAATAAGCGCTTCCCTGGCAAGGGCAAGGGCCTGAGTTCAATCCCCGGTTCCACTAAATAAATAAATAAATAAATTAAAAAAAAAAAAGAAAAGTCCAGGTCCTGATGGATTCATAGCAGAATTCTACAAGAAATTTAGAGAAGATTTAATGTCAACTTTTCTCAAAACTCTTCAGTGAAATTGAAAGGGAAACAATTCTCCCAAACTCATTTGTGGAGGCAAGTATTACTCTGATTCAAAACCAGACAAAGGTACAACTAAAAAGAGAACTACAGGCCAATCTCTCTAATGAATATTGATACAAAAATTCTCAAAAAAATACTAGCAAACAGAACGCAGCAAATCATCGAAAAGATTATACATTGTGACCAAGTGGGATTCATTCCAGGAATACAGGGATGGTTCAACATACTCAAATCCATAAGTGTAATAATCACATCAAGAGAACCAAGAACAAAATGACATGATCATCTCAGTTGCAGTTGCAGGAAAAACTTTTGACAAAATCCAACACTCATTCATGATAAAAACCCAACAGAGAATCAGAATAGATGGTCTATATCTTAACCTGATAAAAGCCATCTATGAGAAATAACAGCCAATATCATACTAATGGGCAAAACTGAAGGCCTTCAATTTATTTTTTATTTTTGTCTTTTAATTTATTTATTTGTATTTTAACTTGAAGAGTGAAAAATAGAAGCAAAAACAAAGAGAAAAAAATGACATAAACAGGGTAACATACAATGATACATATGTTACAGATTTTCAAAACATGGATAGCTATATATATATATATATTGTTTTATATATATATATAAAACAATTCAACACAGATCAGCAGTCCATAATAGAAGTGGGTTATCCATAGAAGTTGTTGACTTGAGGTATTCACAGCTCATTATATTAATATGACTTTACTTTATATACCTCTATTTTTATACTTTTCTGCTGGATGGTTAAAATTGAGTTAAAACAAGACCTATATAACAAAAAATGTAACTTTTGTATCAGATAAGGTCAGTCATGTACCCTCAGGGTTTATCCTGTAACCCTGTACCACACTTTGTAGATCCCTTGTCAGTGTCAGCCTTGTTGATGAATTACAGCCATTGCTTGACCAATTTGCTCTCTGTGGAAGTCTGAGAGAAAGCTTTCTCTCCATGTGACTCTCCTTAGGCACACTATACATCATCGATCACATTTCTCTGTGGCCCTATAATCTCCTTGATCAGAAAATTTGGGGCACTACTGAGTTACATGATGTTACATTACAAATCCTATGTCCTGAGTCTTCACTGACCTTGAAAGGCTAGGGCCAAAATGTTGGCTGACCTTGCGGCTTTTCTTTTTCTCCAATTTTTGATCTGAAAACTTAGGTTGTTAACCCTCCAGAAGATAAGTTTATTATCTTGCAACATCTGCAGTTCAGTTTACCCACACTATTTGTCTAAATATCAGACATCATAGGCATGACATGGAACATGTATTTTCCATTAAGTATTGAGATACTAAACTCTAAGTCTGTACAGAATATGAAGAAGAAAAAAAAATTAAAAAAATAGGCCTTCACTTTAAAATCAGGAGCAACACAAGACTGTCTCCATTCCTCCATTCCTATTCAATATAGCTCTGGAAACAGTAGTCAGAGCAATTAGACAAGAGAGAGAAATAAAAGGAATGAGGATTGGAAAAGAAATGAAATTATCACTATTTGCAGATGATATTATGCTCTACATAGAACACCGGAAAAACTGCACCATGAGTTTTACAGATTTAATAACCAAATTAAGCAACATAGCAGGATACAAAGTCACCACTCAAAAATCAGTAGCTTTTTTGTACTCAAAGAATAAACACACTGAGAGAGAAATTGAGGAAAGTAGGCTGTTCACAATAGTATCCAAACAATGAAATACTTAGGAATCAGTTTCACACAGGACATAACAGATTTATACAGTTAAATTATGGTACTCTGAGAAAAGAGATTGAAGAGGATTTGATAAAATGGAAAAATATCCCATGATCCTGGACTGGAAGAACATGTATTGTAAAAATGGCCATACTCCCAAAATTGCTACACAGATTCAGTGCAATCCCAGTTAAAATACCATTAGTATACTTCAAAGATCTACATAAAACTTTCCTCAAATTCATTTGGAACCAGAAGAGACCCAGAATATCAAAAGAAATCCTGGGAAACAAAATAAAGGCAGGGGGTATCACAAGCCCTGACCCTAAATTAGACTATAAAGCTACTGTGATAAAATCAGCATGATACTGGCATAGACAGACTTGAGGATCGGTGGAACAAATTAGAAGGTGCAAACACAACCACAAACACGGCTACCTTATCTTTGATAAAAGGGCCAAACAGCCTCACTGGAAGAAAGATAGCCTCTTCAATAAATGGTGCTGAGAAAACTGAGTTTCTACATACCAAAGGCCAAAACTAGACCCATACTTGTCACTATACATAAAGCTACAGTCAAGGTAGATCAAAGGTTTAAATATTACAACAGAAATATTAAATGTTTTAGGGAAGAATGTAGGTAGAAATCTTAAAGACATAGGGGTGATAGAGTGTAGGAGTCACTTCTAGGTCCTCGCCTCGGTCCAAGAAGCCAATATTTTCAATCCCAAGGCTATATTATTGGAATCGCATCAAGTTAATTCCAATCTATCACTCCCAGTGCAACCCATGGTGAAAGTAAAAACACTAAAACATATTTATAATTATTGGGGAGCCAAGTGGCCCTAAGTCCAGCCACGAAGATGGCTTTCCGGAACCAAGAGACTGACCCAGGACCTTACCTGGTTTTATTCAGTTGAGGAGTGGCTTGAGGAGGAATGACTGAGAATTGTGGGAAGCAAGTGACTACTGTGAGCTGAGCTAGGTGGGTGGCCTACATTTACCTCTGCCATATGCAGAGAGGATAGGCAGAGACAGTAATCTGCTTTATACTATTGTGATAGTATCTAATGTTTTGAAGGGTCTGGTGCTACAGCTTTGATGTAGTCTTTCAAGCCCCAGGAAGTCATAGCCTCTGTCTCAAGGCTCAATCCCAGCTGGCAGGGTGAAGCACTGGCTACTTATCTTGTCTCGACCTGGCTCACATTAAGGAGCAGCAGGTGTAGGTTATTAGGGAAACATGCATGCCACCTTCAAAGACTATCACCAGCGCCTTACCTAGACCAATATACATCACTTAAGACCAATTGAGGATAAACAGAAGTCATAGCCATCTCTGCACATAACAATAGAAGGAAACAGGGTCAGGCTCAGTGAAAATGGAGACAGTCGCTCTTTTTTCAAGGAGAGCTGCTCAGGTGGTCCCCCACAGTAGAGAGTTTATGATCAAAAACCAAAGTGCATGGAAAATGCTTCAAAGAATCAACAACTGAGATCTTTTCTTTCTGAAAAGTTTATGCACATCAAAGCAAATGTCCTACAGAGTTAAAAAAAAAAAAACAAAAAACAAAAAACAAAAAATTGGGAAAAATTATAGCCAACTATCCCTCCAATAAAGTTCTGTCTTAAACATATAAAGAATAAAAAAAAAATCAGGCACCCCATATTCAAAAACTCAATCCAAAAATGAGCATATGAGATGAATATACACTTCTCAGAGGAAGAAACATAAATGACAAGTAAATATATGAAAAAATATTCAACATCATTGGTCATTTGAGAAATGCAAATTAAAATAACACTGAGATTCCATCTCACTGCAGAAAGAATAGTTAACATCAAAAAGTCAGCCACCAATAAATGCTGAAGATGTGGAGAAAAAGGAACACTTACTTGGAGTGCAGACTGGTACAATCACTGGAAATCAGTGTGTCGATTCCTTCAAAAGCTAGGATTGGAAGGGCCAGACAAATAGCTCAGTAGATTAAAGTGCCTTTAAGCAGGCACAGGGGCAGGGGATTTGATCCCTTACAGGTGCCATAAAACCCCTCCCCTGGGGTTCACTGAGACAGCAATTGAAACTGGGTGTGCCACCACTGTGGTGGTGGACACCTATAATCCCAGCTCTTGGGAGGCTGTAAATAGGCGGATCACTACAAGTCCGATCTAGTAGTCAGACCCTGAATACCTTGTAGACCCTTCCCTAAAACACATACACACATACACACACAGACATAAACACAGACACACAAACACACACAAAACTAGGATTGGAGATCGCATTCAGGCCAACTATTCCCTTTTTGGCTATTTTTCCAGAATAACTGAAATCATCATAACACAGCAATATACGTTCAACTATGTTTATAGCAGCACAAATTGTAATAGTTAAATCCAGATATGCCCATCAACTGAAGACTGGATAAAGAAAATGTGGTATTTTTAAATGATGGTGTATTATTTATCCTATAAAATACAATAAATTTGAGTTTCTTGTCAAAAAATGGATGCAAGTAGAGAACATACTCTTAAGTGAAATAAAGCGGACCCATATGTGCAAACACTGTATTGTCTCCTTAGTGTGAGAACCTGAAAGAGAAAAGTGGAATCTGAAGGATACAATAGACACTGGTAAGAGACAATGAAGTTATTTGAAAGGAAAGAGTTATTGAGTTGAGGAGGACAAGAGAGGGTGTTGGGGAGAAATTTATCTGCACATGTAAACTGGATGATTTGGACAACTGTACTGTGCATTTCTGCTCATCTGTGGAAAGAAGCAGTTAGTGCTTTAATTTGTTTCATCTCTTTTTTTCAATTATTTGTGCCTTTTGTCCTCTTAATTTCTCATATATTTGTTTCTTTTTTTCCTCTAATTTTTCATGAATAACTGGTTGGAAGACAACACTGCATTACAACAAATACTGTGCAATTCATATTAGATTGTTAAATAAAATTCTGTTTTAGTTCTAACTTGTACTCTTTGTAAAACATAAAAATAAATAAATAAATGCAAACAATCAATTGTTCCCAGAGCCTTGGACCCCTTCCAGGGATTCTTATATCTTCTTTTAGAAAATTTGGCCTTTAGCATTGCAGGAAACTAGACTGAAACCTCTGTAAAATGATAGCAAGCTGATTTCTAAAAGAGCTTGAGAGCAAGTGATTTGTTGACACATGTGTCTTGAAAGCAATATTTGTTTGCTTGACACATTTATGAGTTTTTTTTTATTAGTATGTTTGGGACACATAATGATTTCATCGTGGTGCACGGCTAGTACACGTACAGGCTATGTCTTAATTCTTTGCTTGATTTTTCCACTTCTTTTTTCATTTTAAAGAATAAAAAATAAAATAGAAACAATACAGAATTTCAGAATGCAGATGATATGAATTCAACAATGGTTGTTCTGTTGCATATTGTTATCTTCAAAGTGCTTGATGTTTTATATTATGTACCTAGATCTATTCCTCTGAGAGTCACAGTGCTATGCTCTGATATAGCACGGTTGAACATTTCAAACTTTCCAAAGCAGCAGGTGATGCTGAATGCTTGTATCCAGCAGGTGGATAAGCCAGACTTGAAGGCTGACTTTGCTTTTGTCTGAAAAATATCTTCACACTTAGTCATAGCAGTAGTGGAAAACCACCAATACAATTTAATGGATTGATCTCAGTTTTAGGAACACTCAGTTGGTTGCACACATCCTTGAATCATGAGTAAGAATATAGTTGTTATTAAAGTTGGGACATTGATAGTTGTTATGTTGGTATCATCTTTTATTCTAATAGATGATGGGATAGCTCTAACAAGAGCTGCTTAGATGATCCTCTATGTAAGCTACTGGGAGGGGCTTCCAAGTTCCTTCGGGAATATAATGAATGGAAAGGTTCAGGTTTTAAATTCTCAGCTCTGTGGATGACCAAGAAATTTCTGAGATGGTGCTGGAAAAAACTTAAAATCACTTGTGGCAAAGAATTTATGACAATGAAAATCATATTCAGAATCTAACTGTGTGAGTTACTGAATTACAGTACAGTGTGAATTCACCGTCTTCTCAGCTACCTCAAGTAAAGATCAGAGCATTGATATGGAAGAATTGCACAGCCTAGTATTGGGATGAGGCCATTTGGGGTGAGCTGATGACTCATAAACCCTACTTTTTGTTTTGATTAGTATATTATTCAAGATGCCTCACTGTGCATAGTGGGACCCAGAATGACACAACTTCTGCTTGCAGCCCACTTGCCCTGACTTAGCCATAGTCAGGCAGGACAGAAGAAGTAAATATAGGTGAAAAGAAGACAAGAAAAATCCTAAATTTAAAATTATACTGCCAAGGCCAGCTAGAATAAAGCACCTGTTTAGGTAGATGCAGTGACCAGGGATCCATCCCCCACCTGTGGTGCCGGACCCGCCCCCTGGGATGGGCTAAGATGGTGATTGAGACTGGGCATGGCGGTACGTGCTTGTAATCCCAGTGCTTGGGAGGCTGAAAACAGGAGGACCACTATGAGTTCAATTTGTGTAGTGAAACCCTGTAGGCCTTGTACTAATTATGTAAAATAAATAAATAAATAAATAAATAAATAAATAAAATTATACTTCTAAGATAAAACTGCTCCAAAGCAGTTTTAATTATGCTTCTAAGATAAAACTTTTGTGCTTCAGAGCACAAAAGTTACCTAAGCTTACCATGCCCTTTTCCCTTGCAGTGAACCTACTTCACAAAATCCTAAGGCCATAGAGATACGGAAGCCTATAAATTGAGCAGGGACTTTTCCATTGTATATTGTCCTTTCCCATAACCCTCCATCCTCACAAAGCAGCTCTCTGAGTGGGAAGCATATCTAAACTTCAAACACATTCAAACAATTTATTCTTTAACCTGGACCATCAAATAGGTAGCTTGACAGACTGTCAGATCACCCTTCTTGAGGATGACCTCAAGGCCATACAAAAAAGTCCCAGACCACAGTGCACCTCTTGGTTGAGGACTCTGTTTTCTCTGAGTATGTGACTTTTAAAATTCTGGCAATGAACTTTTTCATGCCCTTTATGCATCTTGAAATTTACTTTTTTCTGTGACAGAAGACAACCTAGCCTGTGGGTAGGGAAAGTTGAGGTTCTGCCTCAGCCTCATAATATGATGATATCTACTTGCAAGGGAGGCTGGGAAATGCAGTCTGTAGCTGGATATATGAAACTTTTATTATTATTATTATTATTTTTTGGTACTGGGGACTGAACTCAGGACCTTAAGCTTGCCAGGCCAGTGTCTATTCTACTGAGCTAACTCCCCAGCCCCTTATTATTCATACAAAACATTTTGTTACATATTACAAAAAGGAGAAAAAAAATACTGAGGAGTCAATATTTCTTCTAAAAATGAATGAAGAAAAATGAGAAAGGGGCTGTGGTCAGGAAGAAAATAAGTGCTTTTGGAAAGTGATGAGTTTAAAAAGTTGATAGAACATCCAGTGTGAGATGTCCAGGAATATGGGCAGGAAAAACTACTACTGTCCAGGGTGAGTTTAGAATTAAGAAAAGAGGCTAACATTTGAGAATGAAGTAGAAGGAGATGAGCACTTGGAAGGAACTAGGAAATTCAGATAGAGAACTAGAAGAACTAGGGGAAGATTCTGCCTTAGAAGTCAAGAAAATAATTTAATATAGGAGACATTTATTAGGCACTGCTGAAGGAACACGTAGGGAGAATGGTCACCTGGCTGCACTTATTTCAGTAGAGGGGAGAGTGGCTGGAGATAAGTGACATGGGGCTCAGTTATGGATGGAAGGTACAGAAGTGGAGTGTGAAGAGTAGACAGGCAGCTGGTGCGGGCAGCAGAGAAGTATGAGAAGAGCAACTCCTGACCTTGCTAGAAGGCCAACAGCACAGGTCTAAGGAACCCAAAAGCAGAGAAGAGGAAGAGAAGTTAAGGGTATGATGTTTGCAGACCCAGTGGGAGGGGCCGTGGAGAGGAATAGAGTTGCTTCTTCCACCTGGCGAAGGAGGAAAATGATAATGGTAAAGAAAATGAAAATATGCCAAAAACTTGAAAGAAGTCTGACTCATGTTTTCAAATACTCCTTTTTACTAACAGTAAAGTTGGGGTAGCTAAGTGCTGTGCATTTCCAGGATTATTTATTCAAATATATATATAGACCTATGTGCAAGCAGTTCTATTCCACCACACAAACTCCGGCTTCAAGCCAAGGATGATCTTTCTTGAACCTTTGCAAGCAGGAGATTCATAAAAAGCAGGGCAGGGCATCGTATCATAAATTGCAGAAAGTACAAAGAATCAGCAGCAGCAGCAATGACTATTTTGAAGAGACGCCTAGGTTTATCAGACTCTAGAAGCTACCCCTTGGAGGGCTTGGAGAGTCAGGGACTCTCTGGCTTTGCATCTCCTCAAGGAGAAATAGAAGACAAAAAGTTGATGCCTTCCCAAGAAGTAATCTCAGCAATGGACTAAAGCTGTTAAATAGAACTTTTAAACCTTTCCAGTGTGGACAGTAAAATCGCTATTGGAGCCCATCAGAGAGCTTCCATGAGTCACTGTTTAATGACTTCCAGCAGGATTACAAAGGATTTGAGAGTAAGCTTGAAGCTATTGAGAACAGATAGTGTGCCAAGAATATCAGAGTGGTTTGGGTTTTGGACTTTATGAAAACTGTATTGTTAATTTAGGGAAAAAAGATACAGAGTAGGTTTCTGAGGGCTGTTGTTTTTCTAAGGTGATTTGTCTTATCTCAGTAAGACATTTGAGCCTCAAACACCTGCTAGGCAAAGAGGAGTTGCTGTCTAAAATCTTATTCATCAGATCAGATCAGTAGAGATGAGCAGAATAAAAAAAAATGTGTTCATTTGGATGAATTGTTGAGTAGATGGAGATGGGGAGGGGCGGGTACAGATCAAGGTAAGTTGTAACGAAAGGAACAGGAAGGTTGGCCCCTGTCCCCAAATGCAGAAGTGCCCTGACAGTGTTACATTTTTTCTTTTGGAGAGGAAAAGTGTCATGATTATTTCCTTCCTGTGGTGGATTAACTAATAGTCAATGTACAACACCCAGCTGACTAAACCAGCATGGTTCTGGGTGTGGATTCTTGCCAACAACATAAGAGATAGAAAACTGGAGGGGAAGATGGTACACTGTTGATTTTTCTAGAGCAGCTTATCATGTTGGCTTTCCTGATAGGAACTCAGCTGTTCTCAGTGGTGGAGGAGCTTGGGTCCTTGTTGTCACCGAGGATGGAAGCAGTTCTTTTGAGGGTAGCTCTGGTCCTTACTTTGAGTGTTGCTTCACGGCTCCAGTTCAGATCACTATGCCTGCTGACACAGAACCCTCATCCCATTGGCACAGACTTTGTATTTTATCCCACTGACTTTTGGGCCTTCCCAGTGCAGATCTGTGAAACAGGCCTGCATGAGACTATCATGGGCTGTAGGCCTCCATCTGCACTCATGGAGGATATTGGCATGGGCTGTAGATCTTCCCCTGCATTTGTGCAGGACATTGCTGTGGGATCCAGGCTCTCAGCTGGATTCTTTGTATCTCCAGGGTGTAAACAGATCTCCTGCACTGTTACGCATTTCACTTTTCTGGTGAATATTATAAATAACCCTACAAATTAGGTGTCCTGTATTAAATCCATTCCCTTGCAAACCCTGAGGACATCTTCCCACATCCATGAGCTTTTGCAGTACAAATTGGCAGCACCTCTCAGAAAGAGGTAGTGGCTGTTTCTCTGCTCCAAGAAGTTGGCAGAACTCAGGACCTCTTTTGGCCAATTCAGGAGAAGAGAATTAGCCCAGATTTGAGCTTAGCCTCCAGAATCCCCTCTCAATTGCATGTTTCCTCTTGGAAACATGCAGAAACACACCTGTTTGAGGAGGGGCCAGATCATGTATTTCCAGAGCCTCTGCTGCCACAGTCACCTAGCTAATGGAGCATGAGTGTGGGCAGACCGTCAGGACAGATAACCCAGATGAAGCTAAGCAACTGCCAATCTGTCCCCAGGACCATGAGCAAAAGAAATAGCTGTTGCTGAAGCCACTGCATTTTAGAATGTTTGTTACACAGGGAAAGCTGATGAAAGCATGGCTCCACCTTGGGAAGGTAAAGCGCAGGAAAAAGAAGGATAGCGGACTGAGATTGGGAAAACATGACAGGGTGGGTTGTACTCAGTTATATAAAAAATATTGTGAATGCTTTTAAAACTTGATTACAACAAATATTGTCATTAATCCTATTCATACTACTCCCCCCATTTTAACATACATCTCATGATCTTGCCAACTTCTGAAGAAGTTTTGCAAGTCTTTTTTTTTAATGTTCTTAGTTGCATTGTTGTGGCTGCCTTAAGTCAGTATTGACTTTTCTGGCTCATACCTGTAATCCCAGTGCATGGGAGGCAGGAGGATCTCTGGGAGTTCAAGGCCAGCCTGAACTACATAGTGAGAACATGTTTCAGAAACATCCCCGCA
This sequence comes from Ctenomys sociabilis, assembly GCA_004027165.1. NCBI lineage: Eukaryota > Metazoa > Chordata > Mammalia > Rodentia > Ctenomyidae > Ctenomys > Ctenomys sociabilis. The sequence continues at coordinate 98,118 of PVKA01002562.1, read as the reverse complement.
ACACGTACCTTTCATGGTTACCATTATTATAATTGTTGTTGTTGTTATTATTATTATTACTTTTTAGGGTTTTTTATCAAAAGGAAGTTCTCACTTTGAAGCTCAGAATGGCCTTGAACTTTCCAGATCCTCTGGCCTCAGCCTCCCTAGTGGTGGGATTATAGTTGTGTGACATCATGCCTGGTTCTCATGGTTACTTTGACTTTACAGAAGAGCCAGAACTCAACCTGTGACAGAGCTGGCAAATAAGGTGGATGAGGACAGCATGATGTTTGTGTAACCTGTCTCTGTTGAGGGGCACTCAGTAGCAGTATTCACCACTTAAAAAAATCATACCTTAAAGATATGAAAAAGGAGTTCCAGAACTGTTTCAGAGAAAGGAAGAATGACAGAAGGAGTGTTTAGAGTGATGGGGACTATTTTGAGGCGGAATTAATGGCAATACGTTTTAGGCCTGTAATACATTTTAAAAATGTAAACATTCCCCATATATGTGGATGTACCTTTGCAGGAAAGAAGCAAGCTTAAAATCAACAGAAGAAGAGCCAATTCCCATGGCCATCAGGCTCCATGCTGTTCCACCTGCCACCTTCTAGTCCCAGTCCATATTTCTCTCAAACACATGGGAGCTGCATAATTTCCAAACTAACTCTGCAGGTGGCTGCTGGTTGGCCTTGTCCCAGAGCCTCCAAGGACAGAGCAGGCAGCTGGCTCAAACTGTCTTCTGTTCTGGCTGGCTTTTGAAACTTATAGTCACATAACTGTGAGAGGCTAGTGGCTCGGGGTCTAGCCATTCATAGATGCTCTTAATTGCCCAACAAATTTAGTTGGGACCTTTCAGTTGTTCTTTTCTCAGTCTCCTAGTAGAGATTCAATTTGTCATTCTATTTCTTCTGAGGCAATTTGTGGTTCTTCCAAATAAACAGGTTTCTCATTTTCCATTTTTTTCTGCTCTTCATATTTTATAAAAGAAATCTTCTGAAAGCATAAGGCCCATTTCTTTTAGCAACCAGGACAGTGCTTTGATGTGAAGTATTCTTCCTACTATCCCACAAGGCTCAGGCTCTGAAAGCGCTTCCCAAGAACAGGGTCCTCTGGTCCTCTTGAAATCTTGACTAAATGGCTGCTGTGTGAAATAGAAGCTCCAGGTAGTTTTTACTGCAGAGCCCAACAAAAACCCTGGCATTTGAACTACGTTGGCATCTTCAAAGCACCCTGCTGTCATTAATTGGTTAAGATAGAACAGAGTTTTTGAAAATTAGGTATGTCTTCATCCTACATTTTTTTCTTTTTAGTACGAAGATGTTTGCTAAGAAAGATGAAGAGAAGCATCTGCCTCTTAGAAAGTGCTAACACGATGGCATTAGCAAGGCATGATGGGAAGAGTGTGAGCTGTAGAATCAGGCATCCTGGGGTTGAATTCTGGCTACCCCTCACCAGGTGTGCAACAGTGGGCAAGTTATTGAGCTTCTCTGAAATTCAGATGTCTGATGTACAAGAAATTTATGACTGTGATATTACCATTAATCTGCCTCAAAATATGGCCCTTCACTTCAAACACATAGCCCGTCATACTTGCTGCCTTCTGAAGCAATTTTGGAGGTCCTGTCTTGTGAATCTGAATGCTGAATGGATTCAGAACATTAGCAACAATTTCTGTCAAATCAAAACATTACAGTGTCTCTTCAGCCACCATATTCCCTGGATTTGGCACTGCGTGACTTCTGGCTTTCACCAAAATAAAATGAGCATAAAAGGTAAATAAATATTTTGAATCAATTCAGGACCTGGAGACAGCCACAACAGCACAACTAAAGCCATTCATGAAAAAGGACTCCAAGAGGTGCTACAGAAGGTGGCAAGGGCAGCAGGACAAAGGTGTTGGAAGCAAAGGGGAGCACTTTGAGCAGGATGACCGGCAATGTGTCTGTCTTTTACTCTAATAAAAGAATTCACATTATTTTTTGATCATGCCTGCACACTGCTTAGAGTCGTGTGAGACTTTTAAAAATGAGATTGTACAATATGCAAAATGCACGGTGTCTTCTATGTGCACAATAAATGACCACTAATGATATAATAAGGAATGATACGAAAAGCTTGGACATTTTGCTAAGATACAATATGGTTTTCCATCCCATTAAGGCATGATTCCCTAGTTTTAGGGAGTTCACATTGTGCCCTTTCCTTCCTATTCCACATCTCTGAGCTGTGATCCTATTTGCTCTTTCTCTGCTTTTGGTGTAAGGATTCCTTCTTTTCTTGGCAAAGGAGCCCAATCCATTATCACGATTTTCTTAGTTTCCACTTCAACTGTGGACGGGCCTGTGACTTTCAAATCTCAGATGGTAAAGAGCTCTTTGCTTTCCATCCATCCTGGAACTCAGATTGTTCATGACACCTGATTTGTCTTTGCTCACATTCACAAGTTATGTGGCGCTTCCCAGATCACAAGGAGAAATGATATGTATGTATACAGACTGGATCCAGGAAGGGGTGCTGAGCCTGGATGGGCCCAGGGGCCCTTACTATCAATCATTGCAGAGTTCATTTTTATATAGGATGGGAAGCTGAATATGGTTAACCAGGGGTTACTTCATAGGATAGATTTGTATTCATCACTATGCTAGCGTTAGTGATATGAAGATGACAGAACTCATTCCTTGTCCTTGAAGAGCTCCACTCTCTTAGTACACAACATTTGTATACTATTGTACAGCATGTATTAACATACAAATGTCAAGGTGGCAAAATAGAGAAGAAAAATTGGTCTCTAGAATTTGTTAGTCTTGGGTTAAATTCTGGTTCACTCATTTGCTAAGTAGCACGAATTGGAGCAAATTATTGAATCTCTCTGGTTTTTAGTTATTTAGCCATATGGAGGTCATAAATCACCCTGAAGTCTTGCAGGTCAGGAAGAGGATGAGATTAATGAGGAAACTGTTAGTTTTTATCTCTATTCATAAACAGGGACATTTATCTGCAAGGAATCACTGAATTCTTTCCAAAATGCCTGAATACGTTCTGAAGCTCCATTACAATTTTTGTATTGTCTGTAGTAGAATAAATCTCAGAAAAATGTTTGTGATTCCCAGCCAGTAACTCAGATTGTTTTCTCATTCACTTAAAAATAATTAATGCATCTTTACTATGTGCTAAGGTAGTCTTCACTCTGAGGATGTCTTAGTGTTGTAGACTTCATTATGAGAAGTCACAGACTCAGGATAGAAGCGAAGGACCAGTTGGTCAAGCAGGACAATCAATATCTAGGACACAGGAATTCCAATTTTTAATGAGAAATTCCATTGCCCTAAGTCATAAGAGATTCTGTTGGTTACAGGATATATAAACATAGATAAGGTAGGTATCTGCATTTCTGTGACTCAAGAACCTGACTAAATTAAAGTATTGATGCAATTTTACTTTAATGAATTATGTCATCAGTGGCAACCCCTCTAGTAGCAGGGAGGGAATTTATTAGTATACGTCAAGTTAAAACTAATGATAGTATGCTTTTAGAATTATTCTCAACAGTTCCCTAAGTTTGAAAAGGAATTATCAGATTTATAGATGTAAACAGCCATATATCTCTCTGAAGGCTTTGTGTTCTTATTGCCCATCTGTTTCTCCATCTCTTTGCACACACATACATAAACTCATGCACTTGAGCTACTTCTAAAAGTCACATAAAAATAGTTTTCAGTGAAAAGAGGAAAAATAGACACATTGCATTTGTTTTGTTTTAAAAGTCTATTTTGAAGGCCATTTCTAAAAGAGAAGACCCCTGGATTGCTTTTTAAAGAATCCTGAAGGTTTTGTATTTTGCTCAGATCTGTGTTCAACAAATCCTATTTCTTTTTTTTCAAATTTAATTAATTAATTAATTTTTAATGTACTTAGGACAGGGTCTACAGAGTCTGCAGGGTCTCACCACACAGGTGAGTCTCCTGTTTTCAGCCTCCCAAGTGCTGGGATTACAGGTGTGCACCACCACGTCCAGTCTCAATTGCAGTCTCAGTGCACCCTGGACATGGGGCCCCCACAGCACTCTGGGGATTGCATCCTGGCTGCTGTGATCTGCCTAAGCAGTCACTTTAGTCTGCTGAGCTATCTGCCTGGCCCTGTTTTTTTAATTTTAAAGAGAATAAAAATAAATAATAAAACTGATACAGAATTTCAAAACAAGATGTAAGGAAATTAACAATGGTTGTTATATTACATATTGTTATCTTCAAAGAAGTTGTTCAGATTGCCGGATATAGGCATGCAAAATTGGCCAAAAAATTAAGCATTAACAATTCCTTTCACTAAGCCAATGATAGCCATCTGAAGTAAAAACAAATCCATCAGGCTATAGAAGAAATTAGATCAGACATAATCTCTCAGGTAAAAAAAAGAAATGACAGTCATAGTGAAGGAATTGCTCAGCATATCTAAAGAACACATAGATTAAAAAATAGAGGAGCGTAGAAAAATGATGGAAACCTTGAATGAACAATATAGAAAAGAATTAGAATGCATGAAACAGATGCAAAGAAATATTTAGGAAATTAAAACTTCCACTGAAAGCTGACAGAATTTCTTGAAGGAAACTGAAGATAGACTTTCAGATCTTGAAGACAACATCACAGCTAGTGATCACAAGAGGGAAGATCTCTTAAAAATAATAAGGAACCAGGAAATAACAATTGAACAGTTGCAAGATGATGCAAAAAGAATCCTATTTCTTTTTGCTCAAGGCAAGAATTTTATTTACAGTAACTTTTTGCCTGGACACAAATACAACTCATAGGAACCTAAGTATTTAATTTAAAAGTTATTCTTCTCTTATTCATTGGTACTTAGTCTTTACTTATGACAACTCTTTATGTATTTTCACATACAAATAAATAATCAGAGTGCATAATGATTTCCCTGGGAAAAATAAGGTGATTTTGCTTTATTACACTCTTAGATGAGCTACAAGAGAGAGGCCAGAAGCTGCAGATCTAATCATTTCATATAAATTGATAAAGGCTTAAATGATAATTTGTAATTCATGACAAGAAGCATAAAGTTTATATTAAAAAAGTCTTAGTTTGTATCTTTTTAAAATTTGGGTAAAATTAAATATGTTGGTATATAAACTTTTAAAATAATGTCTGGCAGACAGCAAATAATAAATACCACTGTTGTTATGAGATAGCATTTGAAAAGCACACATGTCTCTAGTCCACTTGGTACTGTTAGAACAGAAATCTTAGGACTTGGATTTATAAGGGACTGAGATTTATTTCTTGCAGTCAATGGGTGATGGTCATCTGGTGAGGGCTTGTTTCTGAGGCAAAAGGTGAAAGAACAGAAAAGGCTGTGTGTACTCAAGCAGGAGATCAAACTCACAGCCTCCAGCCCTTTTTTAAAAAAAATTAATTTTACTGAGAAACAAATAGCAATGAGTTTCAAAACCAATTAGTAGGACAGTTTCCATAATAAATACATTGCATATTGTTTTAGTGGTTATTCATTGTACAAGATGCAGACATGATATCTTGTCTCAAACACTATTAGAACCAATCTTTCTATTCATTGAATTAAGAGAATGTAGTTGTATATCTTAACTATTTTGAATATACAGATACAAATTGTCATTCATTTGTATCCCCTTTTTTGTTTAGTTTTGTCAGAGAAAGGCATTCTATTCTCATTTAAATATTATAAGTGCGTGAGTTCAGCAAAATATTCCCATATAGTCTGGTAGTCCATAATAGTAGTGGGTTTTCCATAAGACTGAAAACGTCAGAAGTTGTTAACTTGAGCCTTTTATAGCTCAGCATAATTAATATGGTTTTACTTTTCGTATTGTGTTTTTATACTTTTCTGCTGGATGATTAATACCAAGATAAAGCAAAACCTATATAACAAGAAATGTAACTTTCGTATCTGACAAGGTCAGTCAAATCCCCTCAGGATTTATCCTGAAACCCTGTACTGCATTTTGTAGATCCTTTGTCAGCATCAGCTATGTGGATGAGTCATGGCCATTGCCTGACCAATTTGTTCTCTGTGAAAAACCAAGAGAATGTTTTCTCTCCATGTGACTCTCCTTAAGCACACTCTATATCATCAATCACTTTCCTCTGTGGCCCCATAATCTTGATCAGAAAATTTGGGACACAACTGAGTAACCTGATGTTGCAGTACAGGTTCTCCTATGTCCTGAGTCCACACTGAGCTTGAAAGGGTAGGGCCAAAATGTTAGTTATCCTTGGATCCCTTGTTTTTCTCTAATTTTTGGTTTGCAAACTTAGGTTGTTAACCCTCCAGAAAAGAGGCTTATTATTATTATTATCCTACAATATAGGCAGTTGAGCTTAACTGCCATTCATGAAGGCAGAGACCTCGTGATTGAAATCATTCTCCTCAGACTTGCTTCCCAGCGCTGTTACAGTGGGGATTAAATTCCTGGCATATGAATGTTGGGGACACATTCCAATCATAGCACCATACAAATAAAAGATACTATTTTATGGACAAATGCCATGAAGAAAGTTCTTATATATTTCTTAATTTTTCAAATTTATACCTATTGTGATGATTTTATAATGTGAAACTATAGGAACATTTGAAAAAGGGATAGCTAGCTTCTCATTTGGTTGCTAAGGGTCACTGTCAAGTTTTGAGTATATGACCAGAGGTTGTCCAAGAAATATGTTTGAAATAAATTGCTGATGTTATGGAGGAGATACCATTACTAAAGCACAGGAAATATACAAAAATTTAAAGCCTTCTTGGTTCTAAGACTGCCCTTGTTTTACTGAGTCTCATTATTCAGTATGCTTTCCCACAGTAATTAGCCAGAGGTCAACTGTGCTGACAAAGGGAAGCTATTTCTTTGTTCCACACTCAGGCTTAGCACCACAGAAGGAAAAACACAATATAGTGAATTTAAATTTTATTTAAGCTTAAATGAATTTTTCCTGGATTCCATAAGCTTAATTCTTATATCTAGAAAAAAAAATTCCAGAAGGTTGAGGTAGAATGGTATTTTGTGGTGTGTGTATGTATAAATATATTTTAAAATGGTATGGTGGGTGTGTGAGTGAAAGTTGGGGGACAGATGGGGCCTGTGGATTTTAGGCAAAACACTGACAGGACTGCTTTTCTAAGGTTGAGTGACATTTGACAGACTGGGTAAGTATCACTCTGCTGAAACACTTCCAGATCAAGGCATTTGTGAAACAGGAAATGCTGTCTTTCCAGCAAATTAAAGACTTTGTTGATTTATTTGTTTAGTATTTGGTATGGGGTCTCACTACGCAGCTTGGACTTACAGTGATTCTCCTGTTTTCAGCCTCCCCAGCACTAGGATTACAGGTGTGTACCACCATGCCCAGACTTGTGGCTGGCTCACATGCCCCGGGGACAAAGGCCAGCTCTGCATGCAGTACCAGGGATCAACCTGATTCCTGCACTTGCTTAAGCAGGCAAGAAGCATATATTTAAAGTTTTTACACTTCTGCTTAACTTTAGGGAGGTTCATATATTTCTTGTGGTGGGGGATGGAGTGTATGTGTGTGGTGGAGGGAGAATTAGATAACTGCCCTAGTTCAAGATCTGACCCAGTTGTTTAAAATAACTTTGATGCTCAGTGATGAAAAACCAAAGTGGCCTGAAATTCTTTACTATCACCCTCCTCATCAATCACGCTATCGCATCAAAGGCCTCAGTCTTTGCTTGGCTATCTTTTGGCTGACCTTGGTCCATTCCCTTATATTTTCTTTCCTTTACAAGACACCTCTTTGTATATTAATGCAGCCAACTAAAGTCACATAGGCTGGAGAGGAACTGAAAAAGACAGAAAATGAGGTAAGTAGTTTCTACACCCTCCAGGAGAACTTGGGGTGCATGATTCTTCCAGCCTTAGAACCAGGAGGGTTGAACAGCACTGTGATTCTGTCTTTCCAATGCGGTCTGAACTACCCTCTCCTCCGGCACAGTGAACTCTTCAAGATTTTATTGATGGATGGAACAAGGAATCTTGATCCCTCAAGCTGTAGCCTGAATAAAAATTAACCTTCGGGGGAGAGGATTTCTGCAATGCAACACAAGTTAAATTTGATGAGTTGTCTCACTTTGTTGTGGATTTCAGCCAGTCTAGAACTCTGTGAGTTCGGGTCAGGAAGTGATTTTCTGTCCCAGTTTGGCCTTGGGGTTGCTATGCTACCTTGGTGAGTTCTTTTGCTTTCCTTTCTGTAAAGTAAGATTAGCCAGGAGCACAGCTGTCTCCCACGTACTGTGTGGGCCCTTGAAGACTGAGTTTACCATCTTGCCTACTAGAGGAGAGACATTGAAATAGAAACCTTCCCTTTGATATTCAAGGGCATTCATGAAAGTATATTCTTCCTGCTTTGGGTTGGACAATAAATACGAGAAAAATAGTAAGTTTTCTCTCTGCTAAGTCCCTGGCCTTTGGAGAAAACTCATTAATCTCTCTCCTACTATTTGAGACCTTTGAGCGACCTTCAACATAGGTTACCAGGCTCTCATGCTCACATTTTAACTGTTGCATTATGTGCTTTGTGAGAACCACAAGGAGGGGAAGTATGCACACTGTATGGATAGGAAGTGGTTTCCTTGGCAACAGTTGCAGTAAGAAAAATGTATCAGAGGACATGGGTTTTCCCCTTCTTTCATTACCCCTAAATCTATCCCTTTGCACATAACTTCATTTTCCCTTTTTTACTGGAGGACAAAAGCACCTCCTTGAAAATCTGTTCTGATTTGGAGGGTGAAACAGAGCTTGACGTATGCACACAGTGTGGTGGGTCCTTCATTGTTGCTTGGCTGCTGTATTCAAGCACCTGTGTTTGCCTGTCTGGTTTCTTCCTGGGAACTGTTCAGAAGTTTGAATGACCTATGCAAGCTGTTTTTTCTGTCTTTTGTGGAGCCCGATACCCTCATGCCTGTTTCTTCTTGATGTCCTTCTGAAGCACAAACACTCCAAGCCCTAAACCACAGTGTGCAAATGTTGAGGGAAATCAGATGTTCATGGAAGTCATAGGCATTAAAAGAGGATGTGAATCTTACTGTTATTCTAAAGTAACAACTAAGCCCTGGAGTGTCTGCTTTTCTTTCTTTTTCAGGCAAAGCATGTGCAAGATGAGATAACCCTTGGATATCTCTTGAGGTTTCCTCTATTTTAATGTTTTGGAGCTGGAAAGAAGCTTATATTAATTTGTCAGAATTATTTGGTAAAGCTCAAGAAAGATTGAAGAGTGTGATGATCCAGTGTGACTTGGGTTGCTTGAGCTTGCAGCCTTCTTACATTAATTTAGTAACAAACCAGCAGAGTTCTCAAGAACTTTGAGTCTAAGCACGCAGATTCTTGTCTAGGTGCCTCAGGGATAGTAGATAAAAGTGATAATTCTATTTATTATACATAGTTATCTGCCAAATAATATTGCTTCTTCTTTTTTTTTTTTTTTTACTTCACCCATCCAAACTGTATTAGAGCAAAGTTGTGAAATACTTTTAATTCTATTTCCCCGATCATTATCTTTTCAAGGTGTCACTGCTAATGAGTTTCACAAGACCCCCCTTCTTCTGGATGCTCCTTGCTCCATTCTGTGTCTCTGTGCACAAGAAAGGAAACACACTTGGCTTTCCATGACCATGACCATGGCCATGAGTGTTTCTTCAGCTCAAGAGGCTGAGGTAAGGACCTGACCCACTCCTATTAATAGTGCTCTGTGCTTTCAATAACAGTGAAACAACTAGTGTCCACAGAGACAGTAGGAGAATGGTTGGGGCCTGAATGGTATGGATTTGAGTTGACCTGTCACAGAAATGTGAAAGCAGGAGCAACCGATTCTTGTTTCTTTGGTATTATTTGACATCTTATTTTTTGTAATGAGCTTATTAAGGGTTTTCAAATACGAATACATCAAGGAAAAGAGGGTGATGATGGTTATTCCTTTCTTTTTACTTCCTGTACTTAGTTTTCCCTAGGCAGTGCCACAGCCTGACAAGAGATCTGGTTGTGTAGAAAACATGCAATATAATAACCATTAATTTCCTATCATCTTGTTTTGAAATCTTGTATCATTTTTATTCTCTCTCTCTCTCTTTCTCTCTTTCTTGAGAAAAGGAAAAGAAACTAACCAGTAAACTTCCTGGGATGTTTTCAATAGATATGTGATTTTTTTTTTTTTTTCCTGAGGAACAAGAATAAGAAGGACTTCTGTCCCCATTGTTCCACAGAAAGCATTCCTGTCAAGGTCACCTGTGACCTGTGCTGTGCCAGCTTTGCTGCTCGCTCTTGGGTTTCATTCTTTGTCTTCTGCTTTTCCTCTCACTGCTGGCCACTTTTGCTCTGTCTTTCTGGACGATTCTGTTCATTTCTGTAAGTCAGGTGCCTGAGTCCCAGCATCAGGCCCAGGCCTTTTTGCTTCTTCATCCAAATTCTCTCTTTAGAAATTTCATCTTCAAATATTTGTACCCTGAAGAAATCTAAGTAGAAACCACTGGCCCTGACCTTTCCCAAGGCTCCAGATTTCTAATAAGAATATTTTGTTAAGCAGAAATTTCCTGATATCTCCTCTGACAGAAATGATCTGAAGTCTCCTTTTGAGCGGAAATCACAAACTGAACCACAGCCGATCAAAGCAGACTTCTGCTCCCACTGCCACTCACGCCCACAGCAGACCTCTCTCCCAGTCTAACTCCTTAGGCAGCCTCACTATTTACCCAGTTACTTGGCCAAAGCCTGCCCCTGCTGTATGTCACCACCATTTAGCTCTCCTTCCTAAATAAACTGGAGATCCATTCATCTTTTGCACATCTACTGCTATTGTCTTTGTCCCTGATAGTCCTTTATAGCTTGCATGCCTGAAAATCGCTGCCAATGAACTTGGCTTCTTTTTACTTGCGTCCTCATGGTGGTCCTTTCTTTGCACCGTATCTAGAATGATTTTCAAAAGGGCAAGGTAGACCACATCATTTCTTTTCTTAATAACAACTCACTTTGGATTCTCTACTTGCACCATAAGCCCCAATTCTGTCTTTGCAGTCTCTAGTACTGTGCTTCCACTGCGGTCTTCAAGCCTCCCAAATGGCCTAGTTCCTTTCTCATAGGAAAAATAAGAATGACAACAAAAGTTATGAATCTGAAAATCCTTTAAAGTATGTACTATTGTGTGGATAGAAAACGTCTTATGTTGTTAACGCTCCAGAAGCGAAGCTTAATGATATTATTACCCTATAAAATAGGCAGTTGAGCTTAACCTCACTGCCTGAATATCAAACATTTTAGACATAACATGGAACAGGTATTTACTATGAAAAACTACTACACAGACAACAATATGCAATGTATTAATTATTGAAACTGTCCTACTAAATTTCTTTTTTTTTTTTTGGTCTTTTTGAGACAGGGTCTCACTATACAGTTCAGGCTGGCCTTAAGCTCGCTTTTGTAACTCAGGCTGGTCTCAAACTAACAACAATCCTCCTGCCTCAGCCTCCCAAGTACTGGTATTACTAACCTGTTTTGAAACTGTCTCATTGCTATTTCTTTCTCAATAAAATTTTAAAAAAAGAAAACATCTTATGGGCCAGGGAGATAACTCGGTGGACTAAGCGCCTACTTAGGCAAGTGCAGGGGCTGGGGCTTGATCCCCAGCACCACATACCATGCTTCTCTCCCATCCCCCACACATTGAACAGGCCACCAAGTCTGGATGTGTTGGCAGGTGCCTGTAATCCCAGCCCTGGGGAGACTGAAAGCAGGAGGTCTCTATGAGTCTGAGCTATGTAGAGCTCAGACTATACCAAATACATTAAAAAAAAAAAAAGAAAGAAAGAAAGAAAAAGAAAAAGGAAAACTTCTTAGGTAACCCTTGTCCCCCATTAAAGAATGAAAGACTGAATGAGAGTAGTTGGTGCTGCTCTTCATTTTTCCAAGGATCTGATAAATACTACTGAGAAAGCTAGAAGAAAATAGTGTGGATTTAGAGAAAAAGAGACAGATTAGTAGAAGAATAAAATGGAAAAGTAAAACAGTGGGGAAGGGTGACTAAAAGGAGGCTAACACAGAATAATTTTTCTTCCTTTATAATTCATATTACAGTAAAATTTTATAAATTGAATTGCTGTAGGAAAAGGAATAATAAAATGATATTAATTAGCATCATATTAATAATTATATGATTCATTCCTAAATTTCTGTAATTTTTCTATAAAGAGCTAAAAAAGGTTTAAAGAGCTCTAATGATATGTTATCAGGCAATTGTCTATAATACACATTAATTATATGTTATCAAACCAATCCATAGAGCTTTCTAAAGGTACAATAGGCTAATAAAACACTAGAAACCTAATTATTACTCTAAGAATTTAGAATTGAAATAGCTTAATAGTAGGAGATTTTTGATAGGAAAAATACTCACAAATCATGTACTATGATGCAGATTTTCACTGTAAGGAAAATCTGTAAGGAGGTTTTTTAAAAAATCAATGAAAACAAAATAATTACTGAGATTTGTTACACAGATATCACTATTTTCTCTTTTTCTGAAATATCTCATTGTGTGATTTTCAGAGCCTTTTATGAGTCAGCCACTAGAGAGCAAACTTCTTCTTTTTATAAGGCCGTAGTTTTATTTTTTAAAAAACCTCCACACACATATCTCTGCACTCTCACAATACCACATTATGTCAGACTGTAAAATCTGATAATATAGCTTCCGGGTACCTGGGGCAATGGGCACAGGGGATGGAAGCTAGGAATTTTAAGGCCGTTTATATTAAAAACATATGAAAGAACAAGATAAGATGTTGTAATGTTGAACCACTTTCCTGGAGTGAAAATGAAACCTGCTAATGGAGCATAAAGTCTTATGTTTCATCCTATGTAATAAAATATGATAGGCATTGTTTGGTTTGACAGGCATCCTTTTTCCAGAGGATCTCCAGAGAGACTCAAAGAGATGATACTGTTTCCAGGTGAAATGTGGATAAATTACATTGTCAGCCTCCTCTGCAGTCTTTTGTTCCAGAGGCTTCTGCTGGACTGAAGAAAGCTGCCCGTTCAAGCACATTCTCATCTGGTGGACCAACCCTCACTACTGACACCCCCTCCACAGTCATCGGGACACCCAAAGCATCAACATGCAACAGATCAGCATACTAAAGGATGCCAGGGGACACAAGAGAGGACGCAAATAGCAACGCCATGGGACCTTACTGCATAAAGAAGTCCAGACCAGTCAAGGCCCAGAATGTATTTCCTCTCTGGCTTTTTGCCAGGATTGACAGATACTCAACTCAGTCACAACTCAGTCTCTGTTTATAGTTGGCCCTGTGTACCCGCCTTTTGGGACTCATGGCTGAACAAAGATGATGCAATCAAATTTCAAATCTATTGTCTGGGCTTTAGGATATTTGAAGGTTTCTAGTTTAGAGTTTGTACTTTTTGAATATTTAAACCAATAGTGCTTAAGAGCTACTGGTAGATAATAGAACACACCTAAGAAGGAAGATGCCAAAAACTTGGAAGAGAACACTTTCCTAGGTTTATCGGTTATTCCTGTAACATTATTTTCTTTTATCAGGTTGAATGGTGAAATTGTCAATGATTGAATCATTTAGCTTAGCAAAAAATGGCTGCGTCACAGGGTTTAACTTATTGTCTTATGATACCGGGTCTTCTCTGGAGAGTCCCATGCAGCCACTGTTCACTGCTTCATAGTCATTCTGCAGTCACCACATGCCCTCTGTGTACTCAGCCTGAGTCTCTACCTCATGTCTACCTGGTGCACTGTGCTCTGGTGAATGCTGAAGTGAACACTCGGGTACGAATGAGGTCTGTTCATGAAGCCCAGAGTTTAGCTCTATGGAGAGGCTGGTGATATTATATCCACTAGGGTTGAAGTAGTGTGGGAATAGGAAAGAGGATGAGAGTCTGTCCTGACTGAGGTAATCTAGGAAGGTTTCAGTCCTAGGGTAGCACTGGCATGGAGGGCTGATACTTCTGTAGAAGAAGTGGCAATTTACTTGGAACTTCAGTGAGAACATTTATCCTAGAGCCACACTGGCAAGTTAGCTCCATTAGTGATCTGGATTAATCTATTCAATGACTGTATCATGGTGTTCTATAAAATGTGAGTGAATAGCACTTTTCTATGTTCTCTTTTGAAATTCTGATGGTACTGGATGTTTCCACAGAGTGTGGGAGAGTCTAAGACAAGGTAGTATACTTCCTACTTTGTTCCAAAGGCTTCTGCTGGACTGAAGAAAGCTGCCTGTTCAAACACATTCTCATTTGGTGACCAACCCTCACTACTGACACCCTCTCCACAGTCAGTGGGACACCCAAAGCATCAACATGTAATAGATCAGTATGCTAAAGGATGCCAGGGGACACAAGAGAGGACACATAGAAAGTATTACTCACTCACATTTTATAGAACACTGTGATATAGAGTCATTTAATAGATTGCTCCAGATCACAGTCATTGAATAGATTGTTCCAGATTTTTCAGGATACTTCACTGACACTCTGAAAAGCTTCCAAAGAAAATTCATGTTAAACTAGAGGGAGTCAGGCTAGCAAGTTTGGCTCAATCTTTAAGCTCCAGAAAATTTGCATTAAACTAGAGGGAGTCAGGCTAGCAAGTCTGGCTCAACCTTGAAGCTCCATAGGGGTGTTAAGGCTGAAGTCTGTTATTTGGAATGTTTTGGTTTGGTTCAGATATGTGCTCTGATTTCTTCAATGTGGTGTGTGTGTGTGTGTGTGTGTGTGTGTGTGTGTGTGTGTGTGAAAGAGAGAGGGAGACAGGGTCAGAGAAAAACTCAAGGACTTGGGTTTGGTCTCCAGTATCACATGCTGTGCCAGCTCCTAAACCCTGGGCGCATGGAGAAAGAAAGAGACACTCTAGAGAGAGAGCATTAGATGTACAAGTAAATAAAGATACTTTGAAAGAACCATTTTCACTTCAATATTGCTAAGACCTCAGAGCCCTGGCAGAACTGCTTTGAAAGCCTTTAAGAATTGTGACATAGGACAGGGAGTGGGGCAAAAAGAGATCTGGAGCGCTGACATCTCAGAGCAGTCAGATGAGTACTCTAACTTCTGTGTCCCCAGAGCGCTCCCAGCCAGCCGCAGAATCCTAACACATTTTGGATAGGATTGCTCTGGCCACATCTGACACAATGCAGAGAAGGAGCAGAAACACTATGTGGGTGGAAGCTCTCTGCCAGAAGAGTCCTACAATAGCAAGTGGGTGAGACTTAGCCAAAGAAAAGTCACGGTCCAGGGCAGCCCAATTTGTATTCTTCAGATGCTGTGACCTGGGACACATTAATTAATGTGAATCCTGATTGTGATTCTGCAGCTGTTTTTGCAACTGAAGACCAGAAAAGTTCTTAAAAAGTTCTCTTCCTACCTAATAATATGTCTTACAGTGAAAAAAAATTGACCCAAGTAACTGTAATTATATTTTTCTTGTGCTTTTTAGTTTTCTTAAGAGTTAATAATTGCTACTTTCATTTGCTCATATTTCTTTGACATATAAGTCTTCCTACCTTTCTAGCTCTGAAAAATGATTCTATGTAATTTTCCACATGGACAAATGAAAAGTTAGATTAAAATCATCACTGGCTTGTCATATAGTGCAGACTACTTTTGATGTATTTTAAAACTGTATTTTGATGTGTTTCTATTGAGATTTTTAAAGTAATGGAAGACACATATATTTGGAATTTAGTGAATTTGAATAATTTATTTAAATTGGTTTCTTTTTAATTATTTACGTTTAGTTGTCCTTCCAAAGCCTCATGGGCTCATAGCTTGGGTTTGGCGGAGGCAGCTGGGTCAAGGGGTGTGATACTTGTCTGTGTATTTATTCACTGATGGGTTGATAACTAAACAGTATTGAGAGGGAGAATCTGGAGGATGCTGGAAATGGGGGCATGGCCCGAAAAGGTTCATCTTCTTCCCCAGCTCCTTTCTTGACTCTGGCTCCTGGCTGCTCTGCCCTAAGGAGCTTTTCCTCTGTTAAGCACCTCTGCCCTGCCACCTTATACTAGAGCCAGCTGACAATGGACTTAAAGCTCTCTGAGCCAAAATAAACTTTGCCTCCTCAGTTTGTTGGTGCTGTGTGTTGAGGCAGTATACATCAGTCCCTACTGGTTCATTGTCAGCAGGCAGGATCATAACCCTCTTCTGTGTGGAGGGTGAAACTGTGGACAGTTGGGCTGGGGAGACAGCCTGGCAGTATAAGTGCTTGCCTGGAAAACTCAAGGACCTGGGTTTGGTCTCTGGTACCACACTCTGTACCAGCTCCTAAACCCTGGGCGCCTTGTGCTGGCCCCCGAGACCAGGTGTGGTAGTGCACGCCTGTAATCCCAGCACTGGGATGCCTGAGATAGGAGGATCACTATGAATCTGAGCTGTGTAGTGAGACCCTGTACCAATTAATTAATTAATTAACTAACTATTTAATTTTAAAAGACTATGGGTGGTGTGCTGGAGTTTCAGCATTTAAGATGCAGATCTTCCCTTGGTCTTTTTTGTTCTTAGCAGAGCACCTCAATCTTCTCTGTTGAGTCCTATGTCAATAGACTTTCTGGTTCATTTTCTTCAGAACTGGTGTAAGAAGGGGAGTTACCTTATGTTCCAAAGTGGGTGTGAGAGCTGCTCTTTATACATACTTATCAATGAATCCTCATCTTCAGCTCATGGAAGCTTCTCTGATGCACACTTGTCACTGAAGGTGCCTTGTGTCTCCATCTTCTGCATGCTTTGAGATCCTCTGAACAAAATCATCATTCAGTTAGGGTTGGTGATGGTAATGTTTTTTGTTATTGTTATTCATTACCATATATTCTACAGGTATTTGATCTTCTTTCACTCTGCAAAATCATTTACTATGCACTTTTCTAATTTTCAAATGGCAGGCAAGATATAGTTGTTATGGTAGGTAGAAAAATCCTACCAACCCCAAGATATTCACACTCAGTCCCTAGAATCTGAATGATCCCTATAAAGGGTCTTTACAGATGTGATTAAATTAAAGATTTTGCCTGGGATTCTCCAAGTAGGCTTTAAGTGCCATCACAAGTATTCTTATATAAGAGACACACAGGAGAGACACAGGAAAAGGCGAGGTGAGTGTGGACACAGAGATTCAACTATTGCGATCCCCAGCCAGAGTTGCTAAGGCCATGAGAAGCTGAGAGAGGCAACACCTGGCTTCTCTCTTGTGTTTTCAGAGTGTGTGATCCTGCCATCCTGATTTTAGATTTCTGACCTACAGAATTGTGAAAGAATACATTTCTGCTCTTTTAAGTTACTTAGTCTATGGCAATTTGTTATAGAGCACTAAGAAATGAGTATAAATTTTCTTCTAGATTTTTCAAGGGAAGACAGAATTTGTACATCAGTTTTTTCCTTAATGTATTTAGTACAGGATCTACAGGGTCTTATGCACAGATCAGACGTGTAGTGATTCTCCTATTTTTCAGCCTCCCAAGTGCTGGGACTACAGGCATGCACCCCAGGCCCAGTCGCAGCATGCCCGGGGAGCGGGGCCGGCGTGGCACACTGGGTATTGAACCCGGTGTGCTGAGCTCCGCCTACAAGCAGCTGCTTGTACATCAGGCTTTAATCTTCTTGGTTAATATCCAAGTTCTGAACCTGGGAGTGATATGTCAGAATTTAGTGTTCCTACATTTTTGAGGATTTTGGTTGCTTCTAGTTTTTACTGTGATTATCCACAATCAGCATTTCAGTCATAAGAATTAACAAAATATTTTTAAGTTATCTGTATCTATTACTCAATAGATCTTTTATTTATATCCTTTGAGTTTCTATTTCTTAAATATGATTTATAAAAGGTAAACTCTAAATTAGCATATTAAATGGAACTGTTTGGGATTTTGATGTTTATTTTTAGAAGTTTTTTTTAAAAGCCTATTTACTTTCTCATAAGTTTCATTCCAGCCTCAACAACAAATAATATAATTAAAATAATCACTAATATAATACATAATACCTTATCTCAATTTCCATTTCTTTATTAGTGATGTCAAACATGTATTTATTATTTCACATGTTTGTTATTCATTTCTTGTCTGCACAAGATTGCTCATGGCCTTTGCCCCTTATTTGATTAAGATTTTAATATTTGTAGCCATATTACCAAAAATGATATATGAACTTAAGGTAAGTCCAATAAAAGTACCAGTAGTATTCTTCACAGAACTAGTAAAAACAACTCTAAAATTTATATGGAATAAAGAATATCTAAAGCAATCCTGAACAGACAGTAAAGCAGAAAGCACCACAATTTCTCATATGAAATTACACAACCTGGTATTGTAACAACAAAAATAGAATAATGGGATAAAACTGAAGATCTAGAGAAAACCTTTAGCAACTTCAGCTTCCTGACTTTTGACAAAGGGGCCAAAAACAGATGCTGGAAAAGAGATTGCCTCTTTCGCAAATGGTGATGGGAAAACTGGCTCTCCACATGCAGAAATAACCCACACCCATACCTGTTACTCTTCATTAAAATCAAATAAAAATTGATCGAAGACCTAGATATGAAAACAGAAACTGATTCTACTGGAAGATAAAATGGGTAAAAAACTTGTAGATATAGGCATACGGAAGGCCTTTCCAAATAGAACTCCAATTGCACCAGAAATAGTACCAAGAGTCAACAAATGGGATATAAATTACAAAGCTTCTGCACAGTAAAGGAAACAACCAATAGGGTACAGAGATAATTGACATATGGGAAAAAAAATTACCAGCTACTGCTCAAATGGAAGACTAACTTCTAATACCTTGAATTTATAAAGAACTAAAAAATCATAAATAATCATTTATAAAGAAGTAAAAAATCAATAAAAAATAGGCATTTGAAAGGAATAGAATTTGTTTAAAAAGTAAAACTGAAAAGGAAAAAATAAAACTGATCAGTCATTACATGAAAAAAATGTTCAGTATCCTTGGCTATTAGACAAATGCAAATCAAAACAACACTGAGATTTGATCTGACCCAGCAAGACAGGCTATTATCAAAGATTCGAAAAGAACAAATGCTAGAAGTTATTGAGAAAAAGAAATCTTTCTACACTGCCTGTGGGAATTAGTGTAACTGCTATGGAAATCAGTATGTAGAATCATCAAAAACTACACATAGAAATTCTTTTTGACCTAGTTATCCCTCTTTTAGGTATCTTCCCAAAAGAGTTAAGTCATTGACAGTGATATACGCCTGCTCATATTTATAGCAGTACAACTGACAGTGACTAAATGTGGATGAGGCCTACATGCCCACTAACAGATTAATGAATAAAGAAAACGTGATACATATACACAATGGAGTGCTGCTCTGCCACAAAGAAGGACAAATTTGAGTCCTTTGTATGAGAGTGGATGGATCTTTATATCATAATACAAAGTAAAAACAATTGGCCGTAAAAGTTAAATAGTGCATAGAATCTCATATGAGAAACACAAAATATAAATAATTTAAAGCAAAGACAAAAGAGATAGCGAGCTAAAGAAAGAAACAGTGGGCAACAGAGAATTTTGTGGATATGGGAAGGGGATTTTGGAAAGAGGGAAGAGAGAGGAGCAGTACAGAATAGGGAAGGAAGAATGAAAATCATGTAGTGATTTGTATATATATCAATTCCCTAAGAAGAATGTAGTTATTATGGATTACATATATGATCAATTTTTAAAATCACTGTTCATTTTTTATTTTATCTTTTATGTGTTTGGTACAGGTCTTTTACTATGCAGCTTGGATGCCTAGTGATCCTCTTGCTTCCAGGATCCCCAGTGCTGGGATTGTAGGAATGCACCACCGTGCCCAGACTCTGTGGTAGGTTCAGCACCCCAGGGGCTGGGGCTGGCACAGCCTGTGGTGCTGGAATCAATACCCAGTCCCTGTACTTGTCTCAACAGTTGCTTAGTCCACTGAGCTATCTTGCCAGCCCTTATATATCAATAATTTTGAAAAGTGAAAAAAAAAAAAGATGAGATGAGCATTATTGTGAGGGGGTTTTTGGTACTGTGCCTTCTCATGTAATAATTTAAAAAAATGTATACATTTACTGTAAAAAAGATTTTAATTTTTTATTGATTCATAAATGAAGATTGTCAATATTCTTGTCATATTAGTCTCAAGTTTGATGTTTAGCTCTTGAAAAAATTTCATTGATACTTTAGGATGTATAGAAACTTAATGTTTTCAGTGTTAAATTTATCAGTATTTCCTGTTGTGATTTATTCTCATGTTTTAAACATTATTTTATCTTATTCTGTTCTATTTTATTTTATTTTGACACAGGGTCTACCTACACAGTTTGGACTTGTAGGAATCCTCCTGTCTCAGCCTCCCCAGCACTGGGATTAGTGGCATTTGTTACCACACCTGGTTTTGGGGCATGTAGTACTGGTGATCGAACCCAGGTCCTTGAACTTGCCAGGCAGGAGCTTATGCTGCTGAGCTATCTCCCCAGCCTTATTCTCATGTTTTATCTTTAGAAAGCTTTTCTCTAACTAAGGGTAAGGGTTTTTAAGGGTAGATTTATATAATTTAAAAATTACGTAAATTTTATCTTTACCTCTGGCATTTATTTAGTGTCTAACATAGAGTGGTATTCTGCTTCCTCCCCTATACAGTCATTAATTGTTCTAAGTTATTCATGGAATAATTCTTCCTCTGTGCACTAATAAGTCATTGTCCACACCACCACACCACTGTACATTTACAACTGCATAGGGAGTCTTAAAATATTCACTGAGCCGGGTGTGGTGGTGCATATCTATAATCCCAGCACCCCTGGAGGCTGAGGCAGGAGGATTACTGTGAATTTGAGGTCACCCTAGGTTACAAAGTGAGTTCAAGGCCAACCTAAACTGCATAGTGAAACCCTGTTTCAAGCACACACACACACACACACACACACACACACACACACTATTCATTGATTCTTATTTTCCCCTTTAGAAAACTTTTGTTATTTATTAATGTATGTAAATTAAAACCATATTTCTTAACTGTTCAATGACCCATACCTTCCACTTCAGCCTTAGAATTTACCATCATGATACTTTTATGCAAATGTGTGACTTCAATTACATTTATATTTCACCTTCATATCCTTGCATAAGCCATTTCATTCCCTCAAATGTCCTTTTCTTCTTTTTTTGTATGTAAGTTACATCAGCTTTCAAGACTATTCCAATAGCAGAACTAGGAGGACCTATCATCCAGTATTTGATTCCTACTCCAAGATTGGTTTGGCTGCCAAAACTATTGGTGTCCCACTCTCTCCAAGAGGATGTGAGAAAGTTTATTAATCATGTAATGAGGCTTTCTGTGGAGAACAGACCAGGCTTCCCAACTGACCCAGAATCTGGAGAGAGCAGAGAAAGGACACTGGCTAAGCTTTTTTTGGGGGGATCTTAGGGCTTCCAGAAAGGTTGGGTATGCATGTATGACTTGAACTTACTGCTGACCTTAAAGGAAAAGATACTCAGGTTTCTTATCACCTTGCCTGGCTGTAATGCAAACATGGCATGGGAAGGATGAAGCCGAGATGGCTCCACAAGCCAACAACAAAGATGGAATCAGACTATTTATTACAAAGCCTGAAGCAGCTCCCACAGACTTCCCTGATCTTCAGTTATTCTTTCTCTAGTTTTGGCATTTAGATTTTACTATCTCATGCTACTATTCAAATTTTAATATTTGATTTCTAAAAAGAAATTTAATTACTTTAAACTTATACCTCCAGGGGATGAGCTACATTTTATAAGTCCTGAAGCTTATGAAGTTTGGAGGATGGCTTTGTCTATGAAATGAATAGAAAGTAGGTAAAGATCTTGCTAGAGACTGTGTTTAGAAAGGGCTCTAAAGACTTAGCTTCATTAGCTTAATGGAAATCTTCTCTTAAATTTCTTGTGCAGTTAAAATTAAAAAGAAAAAAAAACTATGTGCATTGAAGCTCACTTTATTGGTTGTAGTGAATTTTGCACACATGTGCATAGGTTCTTTTAGCTGCAAGAGACAGGGAACAGTGAATTTATAAAGAATTATTCTGTTACCCCTTTGTACCTTGGCTCAATGCCTCTTGTGTAGTAACAGCTTAAAAACAGCAGCTTTGTCATAACATGTTTCTCTAGCACAGTGCCCTACGGTCAATGAGCATCCGGTAAATTTGTTGTTGGGAATAATAACAGAAAGATAACTTGTGTTTCATGGTAAAAATGGATTACTGGGAATGAAGGAAAATATTGAGTATATTTTCTGATAAAGATTAGATAGGAAGTCTTCTATTTTATTTTATTTATCTATTTATTTTTTATTTATTGAAGTACACATATCAATGAGACAGTTTTAAGACACCTTAACAGGACGGATTCGATAAATTAATACATTGCAAACTGTTTTCATAATGTTTTGGTATTGTACAAGGTGCATACATGATATTATACTTATAGACATTATTATAGCAGATGTCTCATATCAGTAAATTAAGAGTGTAGCTGTTTATGCATCTTATTTTTTAAACCTGAATTATATCAAAGATTCAATAATTAATACTTTCTACCTTGTTATTTTCCTAGTGAGGAAGTCTTCTATTAAATTGTCAGAACTCAAAGTTTAAAATATTACCACATTTTTATTTAAGTCCTCAGTGATAAAGTTTATAAAATTTGACTAGTTTATGATCCCTCCTTTTGCTTGACATTTGACTCAACCAGCATTGCATCAATGTCTTGGATTCATAAATGCTTAATAAACAACTGGTCCTCTGAATTTGTGAACTCACTTGTGGATATATGGCCAAACTCCAAGCAAAATTCTTTTGAAAACAAGCTTTTTTGAGAAGAGAGAAGAAAAAGTCTTTCTCTGAGATTGAAATATTGTTAGAGATTAGTTTTAGAATGTTCCCTCAAAGGCCTCATGCATTCAGAGGTGGGGCTTTGCAACGTGTGGGATACTAAGGGACCACAGCCAACTTGCTGTTAGCAGTTGGTCTGGCTGGAGGTGTGTCATGGGGTCTCCTTGCCGGGCTCTCCTCTCTCCCTGCATCCCAGATGCCTTGATGTGAACAGCTTTTCACGCTTTTTCTTGTGATATCCTTTCTGCCTTGGACTCAGCTGACCCCTCATAAGCCCCTTTTCCTTTCAGCTGTAGGTGTCAAGGCTTTTGTCCCAGCTATGAGAGTAACAAGACAAATACTAAATAACTCCTTTGTAAGCCTGATGCCCCAGGATCCACAAGGACTCTGTACAAATCACATCTATTTTCACCAAGCTCATCTACTATGGGTGGATATCTGAGTTGTTTTAACAGCATCATTGGCTTCTAGACCTTAAATTTTCACTTACTCTGAAACTGAAAATGTTTTTACAAACAAGGAAAAGGGGATGCAGAATGCTCTTCTCACTTCCTTAAGTCTTGATGATGAATTGTTTTCAAATATCACTGTGTACCTGACCTTCAGCAGGAAATAATTGTGTGCAGTTTGCTCATAGCAGAGCAAGAGAAGGGTCACACAACTGGGTGCTCCAGATAAAAGTCCAATTAATCTTGTAACAGTTCCTCACAGAACAAAGAGAAGAAGCTAAGTAGGCACCGACTTCAGCTCCCAAGTGCATCTTCTTACCCTTGATTAATCGTATTAACCAAACTGTGTTAATTCAGCTGTAGAGGAAGAAGGGAATTCTGTTCCCCCCTATCTTTCTGCCACTCACCTGAGTGTCTAATCACTGGAGTCTTGTCAACAACCAACTAGTTGTTTGTTTAGCAGAATGACAAGCAGGACTGTTCAGAAAATCCAGGCCTAGCAGCAGCTGGCAGCCA
This sequence comes from Ctenomys sociabilis, assembly GCA_004027165.1. Classification (NCBI taxonomy): domain Eukaryota; kingdom Metazoa; phylum Chordata; class Mammalia; order Rodentia; family Ctenomyidae; genus Ctenomys; species Ctenomys sociabilis. The sequence goes on along the minus strand of PVKA01002562.1, from coordinate 74,242 downwards.
GCCAAGGTAGAATTCTCTGGAGAATCAAAGATGGTTTTTATCCCATTCTGTCTGTGGACCTGAGGATTTGAAACACTGCGATCATTTCTGGAAGAGCAGCACAGGTTTACAAAATGCCATCTCTGGTAATAGTGTCATATAATGTCTTTTAAAGCTGGCTAACAGTTGTTGTATTCACCTTTATGTGACAAATTTATCTGCATAGACCAGACTTTCTGCTGTGGATTATTTTCTATTGTGTGTCAAATGATAAGACTAGTTATTCCTTGGGCTCAACCCTTGTGGGGAATTAGGTGGCCGTTCCTGTGCCCCTCTGGTTTCACTCTCCTTAATTCTCGACGTTTACAATCGTCCAAATTGGGTTTGATTAGCATAAGCTCCATATCCCACAAGAGTCGCTTAATACATTTCTTCTGAGGAGAAGCTCCACTCAGACACAGTAAGCCCCTCTTATTCATCCAGTATGTCATTCAAATAGATACCAAAAAAGAGTCATATGGATCCTTAGCAGTGGTACTGACAAAGGCATAATGTTGCAGTGCAAGGCTTAGAAACCAGTGTGGTGACACCGGTGACAGTGCCTGGCACAGGCCATAGACCTCTGCTTCAGCAGTCTGTCCTTAAGACCTGCTCTCAGCAAAGGTAAAGGCAAAGGTGTTAACAAGGATGTTGCAATTGTTTTCTTAAGAGAATACAATCTCTTAAATATGTCAAATAAAGGAAGACTTCACTGCAGCATGAAAATGAATCTCCTGGCTCTCCAAGGCTGGGCACTTCAGGGACAAGGAGGTTCTCTTCCAAGTGGTACATGATTTTTTTCTTTCATGATAATCCTTCTTTGCATATGGTGATTTTTGCCTGAGAAGTATTTAACCTTCTTTGAAACTTTCTCTGTGGGTATTCTTTGAGATACAGTGTGAAGACAGAACTATCAACCCGGGTGCGCCTGGAACTACATTTTGTGTTCAGTTTTTTTAACAGTTGAACAGCAAGATCTGTGAACACTAGCTTGTGGATGTGGATACTCAAGGGAGATTGTTTAAACCTCCCTGAACATCAAGATCAAGATGGACAAGATTCCCTGTTCCCAGTTTCTGTAAAAGAGGGTCCATTTCTCAATCATCTATAAATTAGAGACATAACCCTCCAGGGTTTCAATATTTTGTGGGCAAGGGCCTCAAATTCAGATTACCCGTGTTGGGTGGTCTTGCTGGCTCTGTGTAGGCCTCACAGCACAAGTCCAAGTCCTGTAGGGTTTGGCAGAAGCTTTCAGGGGGCAAAGCCAGGTTTGGTACCGCTAATCAGCCAGGGCCCCTGCTCTGATTGTATCTTGGGAAGCTGCAGAAAACTTTATCTTGTACCTGATTTTTTTAAAAAAAATAAATTATTTGTTTATTTGATGTAGGTGCTTGTTATATACAGTTTGGATTCATAGTGATCCTCGTGTCTCAGCCTCTCCAGCACTGGGATTACAGGTGTACTCCACCGAACCCGGGTTTGGGGCTGGCATGGTGCACCCAGCACTCTGGGCTGCATGGAATGTGGTACCAGGGATCAAACCCAGGTCCTTGCACTTGCTAGGCAGGTGCTTAGACCACTGAGCTATCTCCCCAGCCCCTGTGCCTGCTTCTTGATGCATCTAATTTTTCCCCCAAATGTTAGCTGCTGTTCCAGTTGCGTCAAGTGAGGAGTGTTCAGAAGATCAGGGGCTGATCTTGGAGTGCCTGTACTCCGTGAACATCAGCTTTTTTTTTTTTTTTCTGCTAGGCCAGCTTACTCTGTTTAGACAACTTTTAGCCTGTGTTAGCCAGTGTTAGCCTTTAGCATTCCTGGACCTTGTGACTTTTCCAGTATCAAGGCTTCTTCAGTTCTATGTCAGTTTCTATTTTGCTTCCTCAGAATTCTCAAATGAAAATTATCAAGAGAGGAATAAAAATTCCAAGTTCAGCAATTCAGGTTTATAGTTCTTTGGTCACTGATCTTGTCATGGTATCTTCCCTGGACTTAGCCTGGTGCTCAGTGGGTTCTGTGTCTTGACACGGGGAAGCACGGGACCATGAGGTATAAAACCAGACCTCCATGTCAAGTGGTGCTGTGGGCAGGTTGTTTCCCTCTTATCCAAAGGATAGTCCTACATCAGGTATTTAGCATCAATGTGGCCCTTAAATACAAGTCTGTTTATGCCTTTTTAAAGACTGTGAAATTATCATAGCTACTGAATAAAAATCAGAGTAGACTCTCACCAACACCAGCATAAGAACTATATCAGCAACTTTGGTAGAAAAGTACTACCACATTCAGGAATTGATTTAAAATACACATTTGCATTGCTTCATGAACACAATAACAAGTAAAATAAGAGTCAGCGCTGATTTCTTTCTCTACATCTGCTGTGGCCTTCCATCTAACCTGTTAGAGTCTGCCGGCCCTGCTTCTGGCTTTTCTACCTCTTCTCAGCCCACTCACTCCTTAAGGTGCTTCCCCAGAAGGGAAGCTTCTTGTCTTTTTTTTCAGCAGGGTGGCTCCAACTTTGACAGGGCCTAACAGGTTTTCAATAAGCATTTGTTGCTGGGGATACAGCTCAGTGGCAGAGCACCTGCCTTGCACCGCAAGGTCATGTGGGGAGGTAGGAACAAGACATCATTCCAGGTCATGCCCCCTCTTCCACCGAGGTCACACCTTCTAACACCTAAGACTATGGGTGTGGTGGTGGGGGTGGCATTTTAGGTCTACACCGTACACCTTGCTATTATAAAGCAGCTCACCCCAAGAGGCATGGCTAGGTCAGGATTCTAGGCAGCATGCCTATTATCTCACACGCCAGTTCTCTGAGGGATATACTATTCTTCATACCAAATTTAGGTGAGAAAACTTGGACAGGGTGTGTCTGGAACTCATCTAGAGTCATGCTGCTAATAAGTAGTCCAGATGAAGCACATTCCTAGGGTCCTTGGGACCACCGTTTTCCCTGATTAGCGCCCTCTAGACTAGTCTATGCTGTGTACAGAGGTGCGATGCCAGGAACAGTTTACAGCATGGACTGAGAACTGACCACTGAAGGAATTATCACCAACTGCTGTATGCTTCCTTTTAGGTGTATTATTTTCCCAGTTGATCAGCAGAAGTACAAATGATCAGTGTGAGTACTGGAATAAAGTGAGATCAACCTAATGAAGGAGCCGGGGAGATGGCTCAGTGGAATAAGTACTTCCCTGGCAAGTGCAAGGGCCTAAGTTCAATCCCCGGTTCTGCCAAAAAAAAAAAAAAAAAAAAAACAAACAAATAAATAAAAACCTAACTCTTCCTTTGGGGGCCAGGGAGATGGCTCAGTGGAATAAGCACTTCCCTGGCAAGCGCGAGGGCCTGAGTTCAATTTCCAGTTCTGCAAAAAAAAAAAAAAAAAACCTAATGAAAATAATTTTCAGATTAGCTGTTATTGCTGAGAAACATAAAAGCAAAGTATGGTTCAGTTCAAAAAGATTCTTTAAAAAAATCTGCACTTCACACCTATCACTGCTTCCACATGGGTAGAAGTGGGCCACAGCACCCCGTGCCTGCTGTTGGGAGGCTCACCTGAGAGCCAGGATAGGTAGTACCCCAGCAGTTGCGCGGCCCTTTGCCTCAACAGCCTGTGGGTATGTCATTGGGAAAGAAAAGACAATTAAAGGGGAATAGTGAAAAATAATGCAGAAAAGAGAACACAGTGAAGTCAATCTCCACCCTCAACCCTCAGTCTTCTTCCCTAGAGGCAACCATTATTCCCAGTTTCCTGAGTGTTCTTCCAGGAGCATTTTATGCATAAGATTACATGTTCAGTATTCATGTGTCTTCCCTCTGGAACGCTCACAGCCTCCAGTCATACCCACCTCCCTTTCCTTACTCTTAACAACTCTTGGCAGAGTTGCTGTATATGGTTGTGCGCGGCACGCTGGGCATGGGGTGAGGGATGGAAGTCCGTGAACTGCGCTCTCTGGTAGAGTCTAGGTCTGCCGCAAGGGGCTCCTACTCTTTCTTTTCACGAAGCTGCCGTCGGAGGCCCTGAGTTTGTCCACATCCTCACCGAGACACCTACTTCCCTCTTTTTTCCTCTTTGGAAGTATTTTGTGGTAGTCAATCAAAAACACGTTACCTTGGCTGCTTTTGGTGGACATTCGATTCTAAGTTTTACTTTTCCGGAAAAAATGCTGTGACAGATTTCCTTGTCTAAACATCTTTGTGCACCTGTGTGAGGAGTCAGTTGGGAGATGCCATTTTTTTTTTAGATTCTGTAACATTTGGTTTCAAATGAGAAACAAAGCATGTTGATTTAAAAACGACTTGAACTCCGGAGGCATTTCTGCTTTAATTTTTGTAAGCAATGCCACAGATTCTCACCCACTGTCAGCATGGTAATTGGCTTCCAGCTGCTTCAGGAAGTGTTTTCTTTCCTCCTTGGAGCCTGATGATCCCCTGCAGGTGTCTTTCCTTTCCAAGTGGCCCTCACCTCTCCACAGGCAGGGTCCTAGCCGAGGCACAGCTCTGCCTGTTTCTTGGGGAGGTTCTTACTCTCTAAACTTCAGAAGACTCAAAATTTCTCACCTGATTTACATGAGGGGGAGTGGTTCGTTCTCAGTCCTTTGAAACCCTTGGTTTTCATGCTATAAACATCAATATATCTGAATCTTCCAGATACGGAGGAAAATACATGCCCAAAGTGAAAGGATTTCTGTGAAAGAAGTTTTATTCCCAGAGGCAGTGTGTGGCAGTCAATAGGTCAATGCTTTATTTTTGTCCCTTGCTGGAGACAGAGCTCAAGGTCTAGCCCATGCTGCCCAGTGCTCGCTGAGCTGCACCCTCAGCCTAGTCAGAGGCCACAGAGTCAGTAAACAGAATGAGTGCTAGAATGTTCCATCTGTGGAGATGGTTAATGGAGTTAAGAAAAGGATGTGTGTGCAGCAGGCAATGATGACAATGGTGGTAGCAGGGATGGTGATGATTTTGGGGACTCTTTTTCTGTTGTAGGCACTGTGGGAACTGTTCTGAAGATGTTAACGTGTTCATACCACTCCTAGCAACCACCTCCGTGAAAAAACTAAGGGCAGAGAGATGAATTCACTTGTTCCAGGATTTGCACTTATGAAGAAGCAAGGCTAGCATGTAAACACCGTACTCCTCCATCCTTCCATGAAGCTTCCTTTCTTAGATAAATATGATACAATTTTTTGTTGAAGGGAAACTAAAGCAATGTTTTTAATAATGTTCTGAACGATGAGTTACATAGGATTATCTTTCTGTTTTCTACAAACCGTTTCCTTTCAATCAATTTTCATATACTGTAGTATTTGAATTTTAAGAATATCTTTGGTTAATAACAATACAAAAGATGGCTTTTGTGACAGATATACTTTTAAGAAGGTTTGAGTGTTCTCAAAGAAGTCCTTGCAAAGAAATTTTGATTTGAGATTCTGTAAAATGTATCATTACAGTAAAGAAGTACTGTGCTGATCTCCTCTGTGGGCTTGGTTATTTTACTGTGCTTTTCTTAGTGTGTATGTCAACCCTAAAGAAATGTTTCTATATATTTTATCCTTTGCCATTATCTTTCCATGTATGAAACATAGAAGATTCTTAATTCCTTCCTCCATTGGTGAGCCAGAATCTCAATAGATTATTTCTGTTAGCTCTTTGAAACTCCATGGTGGTAGATTTTCCAATTTCTTCTCTCTCTCTCTGTCTCTGTCTCTCTGTCTCTCTCTCTCTCTCTCTGAGAAACATGCTTTGTAGGATACTTTTGGAGTGGCAAGAAGGAATGTTAGGCATTTGTGGAGGAAATGGGCCCATGAATCTTTGCTGACCTGTATAGTTATGTGTGCAGACCTCTGCATTTGTGACAATGGCTTGCCCTTTGGGAAGGTCACTTCTGATACATGTTATTATATTGTTTGAAGGAATCACTTCACTAGTACTGTTAGTCAAAGTGAGAAAGCAGGTTCTCACTTATTTTTTTTTCTACATAACATCTTCCTGAGCCAGGGATGGTGGTGCATGCCTGTAATACCAAAACTAGGTAGGTTGAGGCAAGAGGATCGTTCTGAGTTCAAGACCAGCCTACAAAGTTAGCTCCAGGCTAGCCAGAACTATGCAGTGAGACTCTGTCTCAAAAAGACAAACTGGGGCTGGGGAGATGTCTCAGTGGAATAAGTACTTCCCTGGCAAGTACAAGGGCCTGAGTTCAATCCCTGGTTCTGAAAAAAAAAAAAAAAAAAAAAAAAAAAAAAAAAAAAAAAAAAAAAAAAAGAGAAATAAGTAAATAACAACTTTTTTCTTTTTAGATGAATCTACTCATGCTGATCAACTAATGGACAGATATTTTTGTGCCTTCTCTTCTGGAAGTTTAAGTTTTAGTGCAACTTGATGCAGCTTAAACTGGAATAAGCACACTGTTTGTATACACTTAATATGCACATCTGCTAATGTGTAGAAATCATGGACAAGGTGGATGTTGTGCATAAAATAATGTTCCAGTCTATGCAGATATGGTTACCAGATAAAATATAGAATGTATGAGAAAGTACAGGATAAAATCTGACTTTCACAGAAAGAACACTTTTTAAAGTATAGGTACATTCTGTGCAATATTTAGGACATATATACTAAAAATTACTATTATTCTGAAACACAAATTTAACTGACATTTGTATTTTAATTGGCTGATTCTGCAGATTTTCATTGTGGAAGACTGACATACAACTAATTACAGGCCACTGGGGTAAATACCAGGATGAGGTGCTCCAAAACATTCCAGCAGACATTTCTATGTTGTTTGTGGAGAAGAAACTCTGCTATCACAGGATGTGTCTCCAGACCAATGGGCTGCAGAGGGAGGACACCCCAGTTCCCTGCTCTGTGATCCATGGGGAAAGTCAAGCAGAGGTTTGCAGAGATTATGTTGTTACAGTTTGGACAAGATGTGTATGCAAAGCTCAAGCTCTGGGGGCTTGGATCCTGAGGCAGTGGTGCTGGGGCTGATGGGATTTCAGGAAGTGACTGGAGAACAAGGACCTACCTGTACCAGTAGATTAAGTCACTGATGGGGTCAAAATAGGATGGCATTATTGAGGGGGGTATTTAGGAAGTGCGATATAGCTGAAGGGAGTGGGTCATGGAGGTGTAAACCCCTGGACAACATCTTGTCTTCAGCACCTGCTTCTGAGTGTCTTTCTCTCTTGTGGTCTCCTGGCTGCCCTGAGGAAAGCACCTCTGTTTCGTGGTTTCCTTCCACCATGATGACTCTGCTTGGCCACAGCCAACAGCCACAGAGCTTTCAGACTTTAGGACTTGAGCTTGGGAAACCAGAAGTCAAAATACATTTTTCCTCAGGTTGATTTTTTTGGCTATTCTGTCACAGAAATACATTTGAGTAGTCACCTATGTGGTAAATCAAAGTCTTTGCTGCTCCATATCCCATTCCTGAAGAAAACCACCCTCAGGAAGACCACTGGTATTGATGTTTTAGGTGCCTACTGGATCAGATATTTATTTGAGAAGTTTAGTTGTCAGGACCTTCTCTTTTTCTAGCTGTCAAAGAAATGATGCACAAATATTTATTTATCCAATAATAATAGTTCTAAAATATAATATGCTTATTTCTAGAAAAACTGGAAAAAAGGGATACAGGGAACAAAATCATCAGATAGCTTCCTGTTCTTGATCAGCCTTGGGAGTGTGTGTGGAGGGAGAGGAGAGGCAGGGGCTGAAATGTGGATCACAAATGAACCGAAGTTCATCTGCACCACCAGCTCAGAATTCGCTTTCAAACAATTTGACTGTGGTACTTCGATGTTAAGGGAGTATGTAGGATCATTGGGGCCAGCTGGAATGAGGTAAGCGGATGAGAATGTCCAAGATTTAGACTGGGAAGTGGAAAGGTCTTTTATTACCTGATTAGATTTCAGATTGGAAGGGAAAGCTAAAGGAATTTTTAACAAAACAGGAAAACTGACACATGGAAACTTCTGGGGCATGTCTGTAAAAATAGGGCAAAGCAATGGTTTGAGATATCATCTTGGATAATAACTCAAGGGCTGTCCTACTTTTGACTGAATTACTCAGGAATTCAGAAAATTATTTCACAGACGTTCCACTCTTGCAATCAGATTCTGCCGGGGGGCTTCCAGCAGGTGGTATGTTAGGGAAAATATTTACACCAAAGAAGATAAAGAGTCATATTCTTTTCCTTCTAATTCATATTATATCTTAATTACCTTATGGAAAAATTCTTTTTGCTTGGCCTTGTTTCTTGCCGGGAAATATGAATCATCACTGTTGAAAAACGTCATCACAGTCTTTTGTTGCAGAAGGAGAATGCATTGTGTGGGGTTGTTATGTTAATTAGGTTGATGGGACATATTTAATTTCAACTTTTCAGCAGAGGCATTTGTGTCTCATTAATATTTAGTTTGAGACCCATGATGATCCATTTTGTCCATTTTGCTTTTTCATCTTCAAATCTCGTATGGTAGACATGGCATTTGTAGACATTGCAGTCATGAAATAGTGTCAGTGTGTGTGTGTGTGTGTGTGTGTGTGTGTGTGTGTGACACAGAATTGAGCTTCAACAACTGTGAGACTAGTGTCTAGAACCAGGCATGAACAAGTGTCTGTACTGTCATTGTACTGAGTCCTGGGTGGCTTTGTTTCCTTCCCCCGCCTCATGTGCCACTATTTCTGACTTGAATTCATTCTAAAATGACACATTGGGAATACTGTAGATTTAGAGATATATGTTTTAAAACTATCCATAGAGTTATCTTTCATGAAAAAAATGTTACTTGCAGCACTCATGGTTTTTTCAAATAATTTTATTGAAAAACAAACAGTAATGAGACAGTTTCAAAACTGATTACTAGTACAGTTTCAATAATTAATACACTGAATATTGTTATCTTAGTGGTTATTCATTGTACAAGATGCAGACATGATATCCTGTCCACAAACACTGTTAGAAGAAATCTTTTTATTCATTGAATTAAGAGAATGTAGTTGTATATCTGTCCTAACTATTTTGAGTATACAGATACAAAATTGTCCTTCATTTGTATCCCCCTTTCTTGTTTAATTTTATCAGAGAAGGGTATTCCATTGTCATTTAAATATTGTAGGTGCATGAATTCAGCAAAATGTTCCAATACAGTCCAGTAGTCCATAACAGTAAGCACTCATGGTTTCTGTATCTTTTCTTTAGTATATTGGCCTTCATGTATCTTTGGAAATTGTTAAGTCTCAACTTCCTGAGTTTTGTCTTTCAATCTGTTATCACATAGTCTGCATTTTTAACTTGCTGGAACAAAACAACATTGAATGACCCAATATTCTCCTGCCAGGTAGCTTTCTGGACGCCTGGGATTTGAAAAGGTGCTTCACTTTGATTAGAAGCATGTCCTGTTATTCTCTATTAACCAAGCACTAGATAATTATTAGCAACATCTTTTTGTGGTTGATAAGCCTTTCAAGGGTGGCTAATTCATTTTGGAATTCCTGCTGAGATGGTCATTAAGAAATGCCAGCCAATGAGGAACTGGAAGCCTGCTCTGCTTGGCATAGAATCAAGGCCACTTTGTTTCTTTTGGGTCCAAAAAAAATCTACCAAAGCAAAAAGATCAAAACCCCCCAAAAACAATAACAACAAAGAAAAAGTTCACCTGTCAAGCAGTGTAGGCTTGAACCAACTGCTGCTTGGTAAACATCACTTTGTGCAAGCTATTTCCACCACCCTCTGACTCTTGTGCACCATGGTTTCCTGATAGACAGCAGGTTTGCTATTGGATCTCTGTTTGATCTACTGTCACTAACTTATACCTGTGGTTAATTTAGATTGTCCCGCTGGCTGAGATACTTGTACTCAGCTGTGGCTGTCACATGCTTGTCAGAAGTATGGAAAAACACAGCATTTAGGGGTGTTTTCTACTCTGTATTGAAAGATCTGACATTTTTTAGATAAATAACTTTCAAGCAATAGTCAACTTTTGTGAGATGAGTGGCAAGTAGATATTTGTGAGCTACTGTAAGTCTTTTTTGCATAGAGTTTTAGAAAAAAAATTGTTTTCAGATCTTTCTACCTTACCATAGCTCCTAAATAGCTGGAAACAGTTGATTTTATATGATTACACATAGTGTCTTCACCTATTTATTTAAAGAGTGTCACCTCAAATCATTATTTTTAATTTTTAAAGAAATGCAACAATATTCACATTTTAAAGAACTTGGTAAGAAATTAAGATAGGACTTTGCTTGGCCCTGCCTTTTTCTAGGTCAAATTAAGAGCTTCCATTTGGATATTCATACATGGGTCTCTCTAACATCAGAAGGCAAACAGACAAGTTAGGTTTACTTGAGGGAATCTCAGTGACAATAGCTGAGGAAAAGAGGGGGCTGGCCAACCCATGGACTCTTGACAGTCATTATTAAACTTTGAGGTGCATTGAGGCACCTAGTAATCCTGTCATAAAATACTATTCTTGAATCTCACCTGTGTAGATTGTGATTCAATATCTATGGTGTGTTGGCAATCTATATTTTCCAATAGATACCCCAATAACTTGGATATGCATGGTCTAGAGCAGTAAGTGTTTAATTTTTATTTTATTGAGAGACAAATATCAATGAGACAGTTTCAAAGCTGATTAATAGGACATTTTCAATAATTAATACAGTTTACATTGTTATCTTCTTAGTGGTAATCCATAGTACAAGAAGCAGACAGGATATCCTGTCCAAACACTATTACTACAAATCCTTCTTCTCATAGAATTAAGCAAAAGTAACTGCATATCTATCCTAACCATTCTGTATATACAAATACAAAATGGTTCTTCCTTTGTATACCCCTTTTTTTGTTGAGTCCTTTCAGAGATGGGTATTCTATTGGTATTTAATTACTATTGGTGGTTGAATTCAGCAAAACACTCCAATACAGTCCAGCAGTCCATGATAGTTGTGGGTTATCCATAGAACTTGTTAACTAGAGCCTTTTATAGCTCAGCATAATTAATATGGCTTTACTTTGTATATTTTGTTTTCACACTTTTCTGTTGGATGGTTAAGACCAAGATAAAGCAAGATCTATATAACAAGAAATGTCACTTTTGTATCTGATGAGGTCAGTCAAGTCCCCTCAGGATTTATCCTATAATCCTGTACTGCAGTTTGTAGATCTTTTGTCAGTGTCAGCCATGTGGATGAATCACAGCCACTGCTTGACCAATTTGCTCTCTGCAAAAGCCTGAGAGAATGTTTTCTCTCCACTTGACTCTCCTTAGGCACACTATACATTATCAATCACATTCCTCTGTGGCTCCATAATCTCCTTGATCAGAAAATTTGGGGCACAATGAATTCTATGATGTTACAGTACAGGTTCTTCTACGTCTTCACTGACCTTGAAAGGCTAGGGCCAAAATGTTGGCTGACCTTGCAGTCTTTCCTTTTCTCTAAGTTTTGATCTGCAAACTTAGGTTGGTAACCCTCCAGAAGAGAAACTAATTATTACCTTGTAACATATGCAATTTGGTCTACTCTCACTATCTGTCTAAATATCAAACATCTTAGGCATAACGTGGAACAGGTATTTTTGATCAAGTATTGATGTGTTGAATTTTAAGTCCATACAGAATATGAGGAAAAAATGCAGAAAAAAAAGAATAGAGACATATTTTTACACAGAAATTTAGAAATCTAACCATATACAGCATTGGAGCAGGATAGTCCTATGACTTTTTTTTCTTGTGTCTTTTTTTGTTTTCATTTATTATTCATTAAAAAACTTACTTGTGAGATAGTATGGTAATAATTCATATGTCATGACAAGAAGCATGTATCCAGCAGACCAGAATGACAGGCATTCCAAGCATGACCCTTCTACTACACATTGCTATCTTCAGTGCAGTTGCTTAGTTCACAGGCATCAGCATATATAGACAGTCAGGTTGAGTATCCTACCGATTTACTGCTACTTTCAAAAACCTGATGATGTTTCTCAGGATCATTGCCTTGCCCATCTTGTACATACAAATAAATGGCTTTGTCCCTGTCCTGTTTCCCAGCTTTTCTCCTTACCCTGTTCTTGTTGTCTAATCTTGAGTTCCTTTTAGTTGTGTTATATCTTCTTATTTGTATTTCTTCTTTTGATTTCTTAAACTAGGGAGACTATACATTATTTGCACATGTGGATCTGGTTTATTTCACTTATGAGTATATCTTCAAGTGACATCCACTTAAATATAAATGCTTCAAGTTTATTATTTTTATAGCTGAGTAATACTCCATTATATAAAAATACAACATGTTTTTTGAAATATTCCTCATGTGATGGGCATCTTGGTTGTTTCCAAGATTTAGCTGTCACAAATTGTGCTGCTATAAACATAGGTGTGCATATATCACTATGATATGACATTTTCAGTTCCTCTGGGAAAATTTCCAGTAGGGGGATACCTTGCTTGAATAGGATTTCCAGTCCTAGTTTCTTAAGGAATCTCCATAATGGTTGCACCAGTCTACATTCCCACCAGAGTGAGAAGCATTCCTTTTTTCCCCTCAGCCTCTCCAATATTTGTTGTTGGTTGATTTCTTTATGATAGGCATTCTTTCTGGGGTGAGATTAGGTAGCTCAGTGTTGATTTAACTTGCTTTTCACGGATGGATAGTGATGTGGAGCATTTATTTATTTATTTATTCGCTTCTTTAATTTCATCCTCTGGGAAGTGTGTAATCATCTCAGATGCCCATTTCTGGATTGGGTCTTTAAATTTAAGGGCCCTAATGTATTTTAGTTCTTTACAAATTCTACAGAGCAGACCTTTGTCTGAGTGCTTATTAGTTAAGATATTTTCGAAATTTGTGGGTTATTTTTTCACTTTGTTGGTAATTTCTTTTGATGTGCAAAAATTCAAGAAGAGTTGGTCCCAGTTGTTAATTCTTTCAAGTGTTTCCCATATGATTTCATTTTTGTTTATGAGCTCATTGCCTAACGCTATGTCTTCAAGAGATTCTCCTACTTCCTCTTCCAGGAGATTGAGTGTCTCTGTTTTAATATTTAGATCTTTAATCCATTCTGATGGTAGTTTAGTGGATGGTGATATACCTGGGTCAAGTTTTAGTTTTCAACATATAGAGAGCCAGTTTTTCCAGCACCATTTGTTAAAGAGGATATCTTTCTTCCAGTAAGCTTGTTTTTCCCCTTTGTTAAAGATCAGATGGCTGAGTGTGATTGTAGAGGTCTCTGCATCTTCTAATCTATTCCATTGATCCTGAGGTCTATTTTGTTGCCATATTGATTTTATAACAATAGCTTTGTAATATAATTTCAAGCCAGGCATTGTAATGCCACCTGCCTTGTCCTCGTTGGCCTGGATTGCCTTTGCTATTCTAGGTCATTTATGGTTCCAAATAAATTTTAGGAATGATTTCTTTAGGTCTGGGAGGTATGTTGGTGGCAGTTTGACAGGGATTGTATTAAACCTGTACAACAACTTTAGGAGTATGGCCATCTTCACGATGTTGGTTCTTCCTATCTAGGAGCAGGGAATATCTTTCCAGTTTCTGAAATCCTGTATGACTTCTTTTCTTAGAGTACTGTAATTTTCCATGAAATGATCTTTGACTTCCTTGGTTAAGTGAATTCCAAGGTATTTCATTTTCCACGGTGCTATTGTAAAAGGTATTGTTTCTCTAATTTCCCTCTTGGTGTTTTTGTTAGGAATGCTATTGACTTTGTATCCTGCTATGCTACTGAATTTGTCTATCAATTCTAGTAGCTTCTTGGTGGAGTATATTTGGTCTTCCAAGTAAAGTATTATGTCATCTGCAAATAATGATCATTTAAATTCTTCTTTACCTATTCTTATTCCTTTTATTTCTTCCTCTTTTCTAATGGCTGTAGCTAATGATTCCAAAACTATATTGAATAGTAGGGATGATAGAGGACATCCTTATTTTGTACCAGATCTGGGAGTAAATGATTTCAATTTTTTCCCATTTAGAATTGTCATAGATGGATTTTTATCAAATTGAAGTAGAGGCCTTCTATTCCAAATTTCTGTAGGACTTTGAACATGAATGAGTGTTAGACTTTGTCAAAAGCTTTTTCTGCATCAATTGAGATGATCATGTGGTTTTAAGGTTTCACTCTATTAATATAGTGTATTACATTTATAGATTTTCAAATATTGAACCATCATTGTATCTCTGGGATGAATCCTACCTGGTCATGGTGTATGATCTTCTTGATGATTTGTTGTATTATATTTGCTAGGATTTTATTGAGGACTTTTGCATTTATGTTCATGAGCGAGATTGGCCTGTAGTTGTCTTTTTAGTTGTGTCTTTCCCTGGTTCTGGAATCAGTATAATACTTGCCTCCAGGAATGATTTTGGGAGGATTGCTTCCTTTTCAGTTTCATTGAAGAGTGTGAGGAGTGTAGGGATTATATCTTCTATAAATTTATCTTAGAATTCATCTGTGAATCCATCAGGACCTGTAATTTTCTTTGTTGTCAGGATTTTTATTACATTTTGTATTTCATTGGCTGTTATTAGGTTAGTGAGAGTTGTTCTATCTTCTTGATTCAGTTTTGGAAATCTGTACCTTTCAAAGAATCTGTCCATTTCATCTATGTCTTCTATTCTGTGAGAATAAAGATTCTCAAAATAACTATTGATAATCTTCTCAATTTCCACTGGATCTGTGATTTTACACCCTTTTCATTCCTTTTTTTTTTTTTTTTTTTTTTTTTTTTTTTTTTTGGTCTTTTTGAGACAGGGTCTCACTATGCAGTTCAGGCTGGCCTTAAGCTCACTTTGTAGCGCAGGCTGGTCTCGAACTCACAACAATCCTCCTGCCTCAGCCTCCCGAGTGCTGGGATTACAGGCATGTGCCACCACGCCCGGCTCCTTTTCATTCCTTTTTGCTTGTATTTGAATTTTTTTTTCCTCTTTTTGATGAGGTTAGCTAGGGGCTCATCAATTTATTTAATCTTTCAAAGAACCAGCCTTTTGATTTGTTAATTCTTTGAACTGTTTTTTTTTTTAATCTCAATTGCATTCATTTCTGCTCAAATTTTTATGATTTATTCTCTTCTTTGGGCTTTAGGTTTGGTTTGTTCTTCCTTTTCTAGATGTTGGAGGTATAGCATTAGGGTGTTTATTTGTTCCCATTCTGTTTTCCTAATGTGTGAGTTCACAGCTATAAATTTCTCTCTGAGAACTTCTTTCATTGCATCCTATAAATTCTGATAAGTTGTGCTTGAATTTTCATTGAATTGTAGATATTGTTGAATTTCTTGTTTAATTTCATCTGTGACCCATTGATTGCTGAATAGGGTGTTGCTTAACTTCTATGTATTTAGGGGGGCTTTCTGGTTTCTTTTGTTGTTTATTTCCAGTTTCATTGCAGTGTGATCAGATAATGTGCATGGGATAATTTCTGTTTTCTTACATATACTTGAGCATGACCTATGGACTAGTATGTCATCTATTTTATTTTATTATTTATTTATTTTTAACAAGGTAGAAAGTATTAATTATTGAATCTGTGAATTCGGGTATAAAAAAAATAAGTAAACAGCTATACTCTCTCAATTCACTGACAAGAGACATCTGCTATAATAATGTCTGTAAGTATAATATGTATGCACCTTGTACAGTACCAAAACATTATGAAAACAGTTTGCAATGTATTAATTTACCAAATCTGTCCTGTTAATTTGTCATTGGTATTTGTACTTCAATAAAATAAAAGAAAAAAAACTTTGCCATATGTATTCTTTTAAGCATTTTATAGGCCAGACACAGTGGCACACACCTGTTGGTTCAGTTTCCTGGAAGGCTGAGGCAGTATGACTGCAAATTTGAGAACAGCCAGGGCAAGACCCTTTGCCTGTGTCATAAATAAGGAGGTTTGGGGACCTGGCTCAGTGGTGGATGCTAGCTTGGATACACAAGGTCATGGGTTCAATCCCCAGTACCCCCCCCACACACACATACACACAGAGGTTTATAGTTTTATGTATTACTAACCATCCTTTTTCTTTTGGTTTCCTTCTATTCCTAGTTTTCCAAGGGTGTTGTCATTATTTGAAAGTATAGATTTGTTAAATGTTTTTTTCTGAATCAATTAAAATGACTCTGTAGCTTATTTCCTTAGTTTTTTTTTTTTTTTTTAAAATGTTATTTTACTTATTTATCATTTATTTTGTCTTTTTGAGACATGGTCTTGCTATGTAGTTCAGTCAGCGATCCTCCTGTCTCAGCCTCCTGAGTGCTGGAATAACAGGTGCACACTACCACACCTGGCTTATTTATTTTATCAGTGCAACAAGTTACACTGTTTCTTTCTTCTTGTCCTCCTTTTTTTTTATTGGTGAAACTGAGGATTGAACTCAGGCCCTTGCGCTTGCCAGCCAGCACTCTGTTTCCATATGCTGAGCCATCCCACTGTTCCAAAGCAGTTACCCTGCCATGGCTAGCATCCTCCCAAGGCTCTGTGGAATCTGATTAGTCTTCCACTGAGGTCTTTTTTATTTATTTTATTTTTTTTTCATTTATTTTTATTTTATTAAAATACAAATGTCAATCAGACAGTTTCAAGATACCTTAACCATACACATTTGATGAATTAATACATTGCAAACTGTTTTCATAAGGTTTTGGTATTGTACAAGGTGCATACATGATATTATATTTACAGATATTATTTTAGCAGATATCTCTTATCAGTGAATTAAGAGTGTAGTTGCTTACTTATTTTTTATACCTGAATTATATCAAAAATTCAATAATTATTTACATAGTGGATGACCATAGTACTAAAAGCCAACATAATATCCTGTCCAACCACCATTAGTGCAGATCTTGCCTCTCATAGAATTATGTAGAAGCACAGTCTTTTGCATCTGTATTCATTAATAATTCTGGTCTGTGGTTCTCTTTTCTTTTAGTGTTTGTCTGGCTTTAGCATAAGGGGAATTCTGGCTTCATAAAACACGTCAGGAAATGCTCCTTCATTTTTTGGACAAATTTGAGGAGTGGCACTAAAATGGCAAGGCCATCAGGCCCAGGGACTTTGTTTTGTTGAGACAGGGTTTTGCTGTATATTCTAGGCTGGCCTTGAGGTTAATTTGTAGCTCAGGCTTGCCTAAAACAACAGTCTTCATGCCTCAGCTTCCCAATTTCTGTGATTACGGGCATATGCACAATGCCCAGCTCAGGGAATTTCTCTGGGAGACTGTTACTAACCACCTCTGTGTTAATTACAGCTTGTTCAGATTTTCTATTCTCCATCATTCAGCTTTAGGGGGCCTGCCCATTAGCTCAGTTGTTGCCTGCATAAGTGAAGGCAGTCAGCCTCAGGATACTGTGGTTCAATCCCCAGATCCTCATGGCTTACCAGAGCTGCCCTTAAGGTATACTGAGCCAGCCAACAAAAAAATCCTTCATCATTCAGCCTTGCAAGTTTTGTGTTTCTATGAATTTGCTGGTTTCACAGAGGTCATCCAATTGTCAGACAGTTGTCACCTCTCTCTCTCTCTCTGTTTTCAACTTGCCTTACAGCTTTTCTGTACCTCAATTATTACCCTTTTTATTCATGTAGAATCAGCAACAATGCCTGTTTTTTTATCACTGATTTTATAATTTGAGTCTCTTAGTGCAGAAGTGGTCAATTTTGTTGATCTTTTCAAAGAACCAACTTTGTTCCTTTGCCTTTGCCTCCTGCTTTTCTATTTTACTGATCTTGGTCCTAATCTTTAGTGTCTTTCTTTCTGCTAGCTTTGGGCTAGTTCTTTTTCTACCTTAAATTGTAAAGTTAGCTACCGATTTTAGATCTTTTTTTTGTTTGTTTGTTTTTGTGTTTTTTTTTTTTTTTTTTTTTTTTTTTTTTGGCAGCACCGGGGCTTGAACTCAGGCCCTTGTGCTTGCCAGGGAAGCACTATTTCCACTGATCCATCTCCCCAGCCCCTGTTATTTTTTAATGCAAGTGTTTATAGCTGCTTCCCTTTTTGCCTTTCTTTGGGTGTAAATTCTAGTGGTTGTATTTTTGTTTCCATTTATTCCCAGGTATATTCTCAATCTTCTGTGATTTCTTCTTTGAACCCCTGGTTGTGGAAGAGTGTGTTGTTTAATTTCCACCAATCGGTAATTTCCCCTTGTAAAAGACTCTGCATGACATTCACAGTAGAACTGCAAGTTCTGCTGAGATTCAGCCACCTCCTAATACAGGTTCTGATGGGCTTGGAAGAGGCTGTGTGTGAGCTGCGTGGGTCTGCATACATCAAGAGCTCGCTGTGAGGCCTGAGTCCTCCGTGGCCTCGCTCAGCCCTGGCTGCTGCTCCTGCCCACTGTTTAGGTGCTGCGCTGAGGCCTTTGTGGCCAAGGAGCTGTGGTCTCTGCCTTCATCTGCTCAGCTTCTGATTCATGTGTTTTTGCTTATGTAGCCCAGGCTGGTTTCAAATTTTCAGGGATCCTCTTGCCTCAGTCTCTTGAGTTCTGAGATTACAGGCCTGTGCCATCACACCTGGTTTTAACAGCCTTTTGTGAAAAGAAAATTAAAAATAGCTGTGGAAGGGCTGGCCAGACAGCTCAGTGGACTAAAGGGCCTCATGTCACCTATTTTAAAGACAACCCATGTGCAGCTGAAAAAAATGTGTATTCAGCTGTGGTTGGGTGGAACATTGTATATGTCCACCAGGTCCATTTGTTCCAAGCTCTGGTTCAGTTCTGCTACTTCCTTGCTGAATTTTGTCTGGTTGACCTATCTTTTTGAGATAATGGGGTATTAAGGTCTCCTGTTAAGATTGTGGTCTTAGATATTAGATTTTTCATGTCCATTAAGATTTGTCTTATATAGTTGGGAGCTCCTGTGTTTGGTGCATAGATATTTGTGAATGTTACCTCTTCCTCTTGAATTTTTCCCCTAATCAATATATAGTGGCCTCCTTTATTTTGCTTGATCCTTCTTGGTTTGATGTTGAGAATGTCTGAGAACAAAATTGCTGCTCCTGCTTTTTTCTGAGGTGCTGGGGCATGCAGTATTGTTTTCCATCCTTTGACCTTCAGCCTATGAATGTCTTTTTGAGGTAAGTATATTTCTTTTATAGATTTTCAAATATTGAACCATCATTGTATTCCTGGGATACAATGTTGCGTTTTGTTTCCTTATCCACTGTGCCAGTCTATTTCTCTTAATTGGTGAATTGAGTCCATTTACATTGATGGTTATAATTGGGATTTGTTGACTTATGATTGACACGTTATTTACCTGTTGTCCTGTGTTTAATTGCTTGCCCTATTTAGTGGGTTCCTTCTGTTCTTGTTCTTGGAGTTCTGATTATTTTGGTCCCTCTCTAGAACATCTTTCAGTAGTCTGTGTAGGGTTGGCTTTGTTATCATGAAATTCTTTAGTTGTTCTTTGTCATGGAAGTATTTCACTTCTCCATAAAAGTTGAAAGAGTTTTGCAGGGTGTAGTAGTCTGGGCTGGAATTTGTTTCACAGAGTACTTGAAGTGCTCTGCTGCATGCTCTTCTTGCCTTTATGGTTTGTGAAGAGAAGTCGGCTGCAATTCTGATGGGTTTTCCTTTGCATGGGACCTACTTCTTTTCTCCAGTAGCTTTCAGTATATTATTGTGCTAGTTTTCTGGGATCTTGACTATGATGTCTTGGTGTGATTTTAGTTGGGTTGAAGTTATTTGGCATTCTATATGTTTCAGTTCCCTGAATGTCAGATTGTTTCTTCATATTTGGCAAGTTTTCTGCTATTATTTATGCCTATATTCTTTTTATATCATTCGTATTGACTCCTTCTTTCTCATTGATGCTTGTTAGTCTCACATTGTTCATCTTTACATCATCTTGCAGGTGATGGATTATTTTTTCCTGCATCCTAGTTGTTTTCAAGAGATCCTTTCTCACCTTTTCACCAGCTGCCCCAGCATCTTCAAGATCTGAAACTCTGTCTTCACTTTCACTCAAACATTTTTGGAGACTTGTGATTGAGATGTAAAGTTTCTCTATATCTCTTTCACTCTGCTTCATGCAATTTATTTCTTTCCTGCATTGCTCATTCAAGGAATACATCATTTTTCTAATCTCTATTTTTTTTTTTATCAATGTCTTCTTTAGAGGCAGTTATTAATTCTTTTACTGCAGAACTTTTCTCAGATTGGGTTTCTTCCATATGTCTCCATATTTGATTCTTTACTTCATATGCTATGAACTCAGATTTCTTTTTTTATTTCAGAAATTAATTCTGCTCTGAGTTCCTCTATACCTTTCTGCTATTGTTTCTTTGCTTGAGACGCTGTTAATTCACACATTTCAGCTGAGCTAGAATCCTATGCAGTTGTTCTGGGGGGGGGATTGGGTTTTCTCTATATGTTTCTGTATTAGATTCTTTACATCAGATGCTATGAATTCAGAGATTTTTTTTTTTCCATTTCAGGAATTAATTCTGCTTTGAGTTCTATACCTTTCTGCTGTTGTTTCTTTACTTCTGATGCTGTTGATTCATTCATTTAGGCTGAGCTAGTGTTCTCTACACTCGATATGGGTGGGCTCAAGGCCTGAGATTGCATTTTACTCCTTTTCTTTGTCATTTCCATATAGCACTGACCTTTGACCTTTGGTGTAGAGCTTTGGTGCAGTTATAACCTTAGCACCTAGTGAAATTCAGGTGCAGATCTATTAAGTGTGAGTTTATCCAGTTATGCCTGGCCTGGGTCTAGCTGTTGTATTCAGCTCCTTCCTGCTGCAGGCCTTGGAAGTGAACCCGTTGTGCCCCTCTGGCACAACAGTGAACCTGTAGTGCCCCTCTGTTGTGCCTCTGTCTCAACACAGAGGGGGCACAGTGGAGCGTGGAAGCTCTCCCACATACTAGTTGGGTCTGGGCTTGGGCTGGATCTGGGGGTCGCAGCAGTTCTCTCTCATTCGGTGGACTTCGGGGTGGGAGCTTCAGAGGCTTGCAGGGATCCAGATGGCACAGTAGAGGGTGTCACTCACGCGGGTGCCTGAGTTTTGGTCTGGAGTTGTCCGGCGGGCGCAGGGAAGCTGGAAGCTGTCCTGCACACTCGCTGGCTTTGGGCTGAGGTGGATCTGGGGAGTCCTGAGAAGAGTCTCAGAAGTTATCAGTCATTCAGTGGGTTTGGGGGCGAGGGCCCCAGAGCCTTGCAGGGGTTCCGAGGGTGCAGTAGAGAGTCTCACTCATGGGGTTGGCTGAGTTAGTGTGCAGGGGTCCCACGGGCGCAAGGAAGCTGGAAGCTCTCCCCTATGCTCACTGGGCCTGGGCTGGGTTGGATCTGGGGGGGCCAGAGAGAGCTGCAGAGGTTCTCACTCCTAACAGTGAGTGTTTAGATGACACAGTCTGCTTTGCTGCGCTTGCTATGGGCTCACCACCATGGGAGTGTGAAGTGCTGATCTAGGGCTTCTTATTATACTGTGTGGTAAAGTTACTGAAGCAAGGAAAGAGGTTATCTATTGTCAACTATGTTAATATCATCAATAAGATAAAAGATGTCTCTTTAGATCTTAAACTGTGTGTCCTAGACTGAGTTTCCTAGAAGCAGAGCCTCTGATGGGCATCTGGGTAAATGATATTTGTTGGAGTGGTCTCAAGAGAAGAGGAGAAAGGGAAGCAGGACATGAGAGAAACCAAAGGGCTTAGGGTAAGACCTGGAGGCTAGCATCAGCCTCATCTCGTGGGAGCACGAGGTGTAAATTATGCTAGACGGCTGGCACTACCTTGAAGAAAAGAGGCCATACTTCCTTATAGCCCACGAGTCAGTTGCTGGTTACAAGCTGCCCTGGTGTGGATGGTGACATAGCTTCTGTAGAACGTGCAGTTCTCTTGGGAGAAAGCCTTGGAGCCACTAGCAGCCAACATTCTCGGCTGATAAGGAGTGCATACACAAGGCAGGTAAGATGAATACACAGGGGCACTAGCAGCCTGCACTGCTCTACAGCAATGGAGAATCACGCCAGAGCCTTTTCAGTGTAGCTCCTGTTTTCGATCACTCTGACTACCTTAGTATATTAAGCTTGGTGTTCTTATAATGATTCGGTAGAATTATGAGGGAATATATTCCATTTATATATATGGTCCATATGTGTAGGTTGGCTTTTTAAAAGCTATTTTCCTTCCTGTACTTTAGAAGGACTTGTCCTCCTGAAGCAAAGTACAGAAAATAGGGCAATCATCCTTGTCAGTGTTATTTCTTGTTATTAATACGAGGAACAATGATTTCAAATATTGAATTATGGATCTTCAGGCTGCAGCAAAGTCTTAATTTGTTTTACTCAAAACTTCACTTACAGATGGTCCTGTGCCATTCTTCTTGTAATGATGTTTGCGAGCATGTATTCCCTTGTTCAGGATTTTCAATGAAAAATAAGATGTTCTGGAAACTATTGAACTGGTTGTCATTGGTTACTTGGCTTTATTAAATAAGACAGCCTCTTCTAGCTTGTGTTCTGTGGAACATTAATGTTTTCTGTACTGTGTTCTGAAAAAAAAAACAGGTTCTATGTTTGCATCATTTGGCAACAGTCTCTGTATAATGTTTTCCTCTTGTAGAGTCACGAAGCACCTTGGCCTAATAAAAGCTCTAAATATTACAAAGTGGGGGGAACTTCCAGCTTAACTTAATCAATTATTTCTCAAACCTATTTTCCTACAGAGAAGTCTCCTGTCATGATTGCTTCATTCCTTTCTTTTTTTTCTTCTTGAATATATGTTATTATTTTACGGAAGTGATGTTCTTTAGAACACAGTTTGGGGGACGCTGAAATACAGCCTTTTCCTCATAATGGTTACCAGTATACTGGTAAGAAGCAACAAACTGCTTTCATGCTTTTAGGTAGTAAAACCCGCCGCAACATCTAACCTACAATGCACTTCAAGGGCGAGACAGATTGGGAGTCAGGGCAGTCGGGTGAATAAATATGGGTTGTTTTCTATGCTGAAGGGGCTATAAAAACAGTAATATATTTAATGAGGCCTCACTGTAGATATATTAACCTTCATAAAACACTTTACTTAGCTTAACCTACAATTACTTAATGGACCCTGAGTTTCACAAACAGCTAGTCCCCTGTCTCAAACGTTTATTAAGTATTTGTTCTTTTTGGAGTGACTTTGCCAAGGAGAGCCATGCAAGATTAAAAAGATAGAATATTAAAAATTCAGCCAAGACACACCAGGGCTGCCCAATGATAGCAACTGTGGAGTGCTGCTTCTGAATTCATACGGATTCCCATGTTCCCAGCCAAAGATATCCTGCCATCTCCCACCATTCTTTCATTAAAAAATTATTTGGATTGTCACGAGTATGTTGCATTTCCTTTTTGCATAAGACAGACCCTCTGCAGGCTGCATTCTTCTAAGGAATTTTGAATTGCAAAAAAAAGATAGTAGTGAATGAATATTTATTTGGAAGAGAAACAGTGAGCCTTTTACATTTTGTACAGCACTTTGCAGTTTACAGAAAATGCCTCTCCTCCTCCCCCTCTTATCACTTGTATTTAGAAAAATCCCCTGAGAATGGCAGTGTTATAAACACCATGAAAGTGGTTAAGGGTGCTTGGAAGGCTGACCAAAACCTTAGTTGTCATTCACTTTGACCCTTATCCTAAGTGACAGGCTCCCCAGGTTTTTTGTTTGTTTATTTTTGTTTTTATTTTTTGTCAGCATAAGAAAATTCTAGAAGCAATCCATAAACCTTACCTCTCCCTGGGTCTTGCCTCCTTTATGCTTACTTATACTAAGCCAGCTTGCATCCAGGCCCAGCCATAAGCTTCCTGATTCCTGATCCATTGCTTAGCAATCATCATCACTGGAGGGTGATAACACTCCCACATGCTGGTATGCATGTGTGCGTGCACATGCACATATGTAAGGGTTTGTGTGGGTGAAGAACTTAGAGCCTGCATTTGACATAATCTTGGATTTCATGCTGAGAAGCATGAACTTTATTAGGAAGCCAGAGGACCCAGGACCTCAGATATCTTAAATAGAAATGCTGGCACTGCTGCATAAACATAGCAGATAGACAATGAGGGTCTGGAAAATGGGTATGTCTTTAACAGTGGAAAGGATAGGATGTATTTGAATGAGATTCTGGAAGTTAACTTGAGTAGCCTGGGTGGAGACATAGGGATCAGACTGGGTTTGGGCAGCCTTACCTCCTTTTTATGCATGGTTATCTTATGCCATTTAGTGTTCTTTTGCTCTCTTTTCTCTTATGTGTTATCTAATGCTGCTAGTTGAGGTGAACTTTAACACTAGTATTAGGGAGAAGAGTAGGGGAGAGAATTAGGGAATAGGAGAGTAAAAAAGAAAAATTTAGGGCATGTACAGTTCGAAATGAAATATTTAGAAAGCAGCTTGAAGTATCAGGTCCTCTGAATTACAGAGAAAGAGAAAAAAAATCTAAGATTTAGAGCCAGAGCCAAAACTATAGAATGACTCAATCATAGAAGAGTGCAGCACTAGCACACACTGTAGAGCCTGCCCCTACAACTCAGGTGTATTAGAAACACCAAAGGCTTGAGTCATGCACAATTGAATTTCCTGCTAAATACCCCTCCTTTGGGGGTCTGGGGAGGTTGAGTGTAATTCCATTGGTTTGATTTTTGCCCTCTTAGTCGAGAGTCTTCTGCGTGCAGATTGGTTATCAGATCCCTAGTCTTCCACCCAAGTTAACATTGCCTTTTTCCACCCATGCTCCTGTCCTCTGCCAGAACCATGTCACATTGCTTATGCCTTTGTCTGCCTACTGTTAGCTCCACACACTGGGGTCTTTGCCGTCAACATCATGACCACCAGAAAGCATGGTTGCCCTGATACCCTTTGGCCTGACTCTTCCCTTCTCTCCTATGTCTAGCCCAGCATCATCTTTTTCTAGACTGGAAAGGGTGGGGAAGGAGGATGAAGCCATGCTCTGCTGTTTCTCACACTCTCTATGGCCCTGTCCTCAAAGCACCGGTGTTTTCTGGGGGCTTGAGCGGGAGCCAGATGGCCTCCCTGGCTCTCTCTGCTTTGGCCCTGTTACATGCTTTCCTGAAGGCTTGGTGTATTAAAACCACTACACCAGATCTAATTGAAGAAACAAGTTGGGAGCAAGGAAGACTACCTCAAAATACTACTTATCACAGAATTAAAGGAAGAAGAGAGAAGAGAGAAAACAAGGAGGGCTGTGGGCCACAGAGCGAGGAGCCAAGAGAGAACAGAAAAATGGCATCTAGGAGAAACACTCTTAAGAGGATGCACAGAAAAGCTCCACTCAGAGGAAGACAAGACACAAGGCCAGGAGGTGGGAGAATGGCAAGAGGAGGGCAAGTGGGTCAGAGCCCAGGGTCTCCGTGCCCATGACGACCTGGTCTGCGGTCAGGGGGAGTCAGTTTAGGTTCAGATGTATTTTGTTCATGACGATGTTGTGCCTTTTAAGAATTTTTCTACTTTTATCTCAGCCATTTCTCTAATGGTCTCCCATTCTGAACTATTCCTTGTAGGCAAAGCAATGCATCTTACGTTCTAATACTTGTAGCTCCTAGCACAATCTGCACACATAGTGGCTGTGTAATTTAAATTCAGTGAAGGAAAACTAAAGTTTTCAAAGAGGATCAGAATTTTATCTGTTCACCAGTTGGACTGAAAGTTTGTAGTATCTCAGAAGAATTCTCCTCCCATGCTATGCTGTCTGCAGTGACAGTGCCAGGGGTGCATGTTCTTGGGTCTAGTCACCTTGCTGCCTTGTTTCCATTGACAAGATTGGTCAGCACCATTGGGAGTAGAGTGATTTGTATCTTAATGTAGACAGTGGGGTAGTAATACATTTTTGAAAAGTTTTAACTCGTGCGTATAATTAAGAAATAAAGTCATCACAGGTGTATATATAGTTCTCACATAAAGCTCTGTTACAGAAGGTGGTGTGCCAGCAGAAGAGTTACAAACATCCCGAGCGGTATTTTTAAATATTTCTATTCTAGGAGTAGAAGATAAGTCATAAGTCAAGAAGTAGCTGTCATTCATGGAGGTGGGAATACAGATGCTTTTTTAAAAAATAAAGAAATGGGTTAAGGAGGGCTCTAGTTAATAAAACCAAAAATTATGCACCATTTATCCAACTAAAATTCCAGTGGATTAATCCAATTGAAAACTGTTGCACTGAATTGTGCACAGTGGAAATATATTTAATTTTTATAGTATACTTGTTATGGTTTGTGTCAAGTTGTCCCCCCGAAAACTTCATGCAGTCACGGGGCAGTCTCTGGAGTTTGTGATGGATTATTGAGCCCATGCTGGGATTGCAGGTGTGAATGCTACACCTGGCCCTGGGGTGGGTGATCTGCATTATAATGTAAAGAGCTGAGAGAGGCTAGCTAGCTGCCGGAGATGCTGCCACACTGCTTGCTCTCTGCTCTTTGCCTCCACCATCAATGGTTGCTCTCTTCCATGTGCCACTGTGCCTTGGAGCCAGCCAAGTATGGACTGAAACCTCCACTAACTGTGAACTAAATAAACCTTTCCTTCCTTCATTCTGGGTGTTGAATATTTTGTCCCAGCAATCAGATAAGAGCAACTGAGGCACTTGTCCTTCACAAAAAAGTCTTCAGAGCAATAAAGTTTAAAGGGAGGTTGAGGCTATGCTAGTGGTTTCTTTTCCAACAAAGAAAAAATGTTTGAGGAGAGGAGAGATTTTTGAAAAGGAACCAGGATTTTCTGTTTCCATTTATGGAAAAGTGCATGCTAATTGCCGAGGAATTACACACAGCAGACCAAATCCATTTTCAGCTTTTAAATCAAAGTTGGAGAGATACAAGGGTTGGAACAATCTCACCTGTGTTCGAAATCACTTGAGGACCGTAGGTAAAAGGTGGTGTGTAAATCCAAATAAATACTCTTGTTATTTCATTACTGTTGTGATGAATTATATTGTCAGGATCACAGGCTGCTAGAATCACACTAGAATCTCACAAAAAATACAGTCACTTACGGATAGTATTTTGTAGTTGTAAACACTCAAAAGAACTTCTGGTAGAGATTTGTTAGGAGTAAGTTTACAACTTGTACAGGCATTCAATTTTTTCTGCAAAAAATAATTGGAAAATATATTATTTTAAATGCTTGGTTTCTAAGATGAACTTACGTATTTTTAGGAAGCATGAGGGTAGGACAGGGGTGGAAAAGAAAGAAGGAAATATCAAAAGTGCTTTGAAGACCTTTGGATTTGTCTTTATTTTGTTTTAGTCTTCCCAACATGACCATTTTTCAGATTTTTAATAAAATTAAATATGAATTGAAATAGCTTTTGAAGTTGTATTTATTGAATGCTCATGTATGCTTAGGCTAGGGTTGGTGCTTTGAGGAATATGGATGTTGAAAGCCGAGTCTTTACCAGTTTGAAATGTCTAGGCAAAAGAAAAAGGTCAATCTGTGCAAAACAATACCTTCATGTTCCTGAGATCAGGATTTTTGAATTAAGGTTAGAACCTGTGGTTTGAGATTTGCAGGATGCAGAGGGCAGGGCAGACACACCAATGAGGTCCAAAGGGGCTCCTTGTTCTCAGAAATGGGGAAACTGAAGAAAGGAAGAGGCACAGAACCTCTGCTGCGTCTCCAGGAAGCAAGGGGAGGATCCTCGTTGGTTTGACTGCTCAAGCAGATGGAGCAAAGCAAGTGTGAAAGCTGAGAATTAATTTCCTGAGGTTTTCGGTTCTTTTCTAAGCTGTGAAGCTCAGGACACGTTTCTGGAACTGGCAGCTGTGGCCTTGTCCTCTGCTCACAGGGCCTTTGAGGTGGGGTTGGCAGCGGTCGTGAGGCACAGGGGAGTTTCGGGGGCAGTCTTGGCAGTCTCTCAACAGTTTGTTCTCTCTGATTTGGGAAGACTGCTCTGGTGAGAACATTCTAGGAGCTAGGTTCATGAGCCTGCTTAGAGAGGTCTGCCTCTCCAGAGCCCCTGCCCTGAGGACAATGGGACCCTAAAAACAGGAAGACTGAATTTATCAGCCTAAGCACATACACTGGCTATTGGGTGGCTGCAAAATGTTCTATAAGGATTTGGGAATGTGTGAGAAATTCTTGATGTACTAATGAGCAAGTTCAGTCAGTGATGGTTCAGCTCACCAATTACAGATTTTCTTTTTTTTTTTGTTGGAACTGGGAATTTAACACTGGCCCTTGCACTTGCCAGAAGTGCTTATTCCACTGAGCCATCTCCATAGCTAGATTTTTGCTGTGTGCTGAGCAGCCTTTGGAGATGTGTCTACCTGTTCCTCTGTGCCCCTCTGAACACTCCTCAGTGTGCTGGAGCTCTTAGGCCTGTGTCCAAAGGAAATATGTCCCCATGCTGGGCACACTGTTGGAGAGATTCTAAGGCAGGGCTAACATTTGGATGAGTGCCCCTATTGGGTTAACAATATCCCTTAGTTTTTGCACACTAATTAGATCCACAATCTCCCAAATGGGTATACAGTGAAGATTAAATAAAAAGAGATAAATGGTATGATTTCAGGGCTCCAGCGAGTCAAAGCCCTTTCACAGAATTCCAGACTCACTCAGGGCTAAGACCTTCTCTAGGTGGCCCATATTTATTTAGTTATCAGAAGAAGGGTGAGGAGACCTCAAGAAGGGCAGAACCACTTAAGGACTTCTCCAAGGAAGGTATTAAGTTAACCTACCCAGGAGTGAGCTGCCTGAGGCTACCATCTTTATCTGGCTGAGGCTGGATCCAGGTGTCTTTGGCTGTGACCTTGTCTGTTCTTTGAGGTTTTCCGGCTTCACCTACCACCACAGCCTCAGTAGGGACCAATGATACACAGAGATTCACCTACTGTTAGTCTGTGGCCCGTTTCCAGACAGAGGGTCCAGGCTTTGGATAGACTCACAAGTAACTTGAGAAGCCTTTGTTTAATTTAAGCTCTGCTCAAGGCTGCTTCATGGCGGTCTCCATCATGTCCCTTTGGAGTAATTAGTAAATTTAGTAATTTAATTAGTAATTAGTAATTTAATTAATAAATTAGTAGTTTTTTTTCTGGAACCTCTCCTTGCCTAGTCCTTCAGCAATGTCCAGTGGGTACTTTGGGTGAGAACAATTCTAAGAGACAGCCTGTGTGCTGCGCATGTGCATCCGGTTTCTCCCACAGATGCTTCTCATCCTTGGAGAACTGGTGTCTGTCCCTGAGTTAGCTGATTCTGTCAGTCTGCAGGTTTCCAGGGCTGGGAGTTCCTCAGTCTTTCAGGTGCCTAAGCCAGTAGGCAGCACTACTCAGGAGGATGAAGTGGGGCACTAGCTTTTGTTCCAGAGAGAGAAGAGGAATAAGTTTGTTTTTGAAAATTATTTTAAAATTAGTGTTTCAGTTAAAATGATACATGTATTTGAGTTTAAAATGAAAAACCACATTTACTTACCCAAGTTAACTATACATTCTAATTCTAAAGGCAACTAGTGCTGCTTCTGGCCACTTTTGATATTTTACAGTCATATTCCCAAGCAATAGGGTCATCCCACCCAGGTGTGCTTGTTTGGTCTAAGCCTCACCTCTTAGCTTCTCATCACAATAAAGGAAGATTGACTCTTACATAAATATCCCTACTCCTCAGGCCCATGGCCCCCCAGACAGTAATACCACGCATTTTGCTAAAATAACTCATCAATGCCTAAAGCATTGTATGGCTGTGGAAATATTGTTCACTGTATAGTAATATCCTACATCCTGTCTTTTACCTTGTACAACCCTTTTAGTCTTTAAAATGTGTTTTCTAAAATTTTTTTAGAGAGTTCAAAATAGTATTAAAATAGAAAAATTACAAATGATACAGAATTTCATTAAACAAAATAATATGAATTTTACAGTATTTGTTGAAATGCACAACATTGTCTTCAAATTAGGTACAACTCTTAATTAATGTTAACACCTGTCTCTTATTTTTGTTTAATTTCTGTGCATCTGTAGTCATTCTTCTCCAAAAGCTTTCATGTGTCTCTCACACAGATTCATCAATATTTTTTCATATACTCAAACAAATTGGTCCCACCCTTTGTCTTTAAAGATATTTTTTCTGGAATGCTTTGTCTTTCTAATCTGTATGTATTGCTTTAACTTGAACTCCTCTTGTAACTCTTTTGGGATAGATTTTTCTGTGCATCCTTTTATTGTTTGTTTGTGTCGATATGTTACTTTCACGGTTTGCTAAAAAGCCTTCTAGTAACCTCCTAACATATGGTGTGAATAAGCTACAATTTTTGAGATCTGGGTGTCTGAAAATGTCCTTACTTCATCCTTCATTAATAGTTTGTTCAGATATACAGTTTGATTTTGCCAGTGTTTTCCTGCACAATTAGGAATTCATTGCAAAATTTTGATTCAAAACAATTTTTAATTATTATTGTTATTTTTAATGTATTTAGTACAGGGTCTATAGGATCTCACTACACAGATTGGACTTATAGTCATCCTCTTGTTTTTTCAGCCTCCCATGAGCTGATTCAAAATTTTTGTAAGTGACCTTCTTTTTCTCTTTCAAAGCTTAAATCATTTTCCTTTTGTTTCTGATGTTTTCAGATTTCTTAACAATGTTCTGTAGATCTGGACTTATGTGACATATTTTCTTTTTCTCTATAGGGATTAAGGTGACCACCCCTATAGCAAAAGACGGGTTCAAAATAGAAAAACATAGTGGATTTATTTAATCACATTTCATGTGACATTGGAGTTTCCAGAAATGAAAACCCAAACACCCAGGGAAAACTGCTTTTGTGCTCGACTTTGATGAAGGATGAACAGTTGGGTAGAATTGGGACTAGACAAGAGCATGACCTAATGGTAATAGATTGAGGAAGAAACCCAAGGCCTGTCTGTTCAGATGCTTCTAGCCTTTTCAGCGTACCATTTCTTCTCCCTGGGGTAAGGCAGGACCCCTTTGGAATGAAGGAAGGAAGGCCTTTCCAGGTTTTATGGCTCATTTCTGTGGAAAGAAATTCTAATATCTATGACTGCCTTGGAGGAGGAATTCTAGTTTCTCTGACTCACTTTGTAGAAAATAGAGGGGTGGGAGACCAAGGCAGAGAAGGTCAGAGAAACTTGGCTTCTATGTCTTTCCAGTGTCCTTCTAGTCTTGAGATAGTATATTCTGAGCCCTCTTTTTTATTATTATTTTTCTATTTTATGTGTTTGGTACAGGGTCTCACTGTGCAGCTCGGACTGACAGGGGTCCTCTTGCCCTCAGCCTCCCTAGCCCTGGGACTGAGTGGGAGCCACCATGTCCAGACCCGGTCACTGGCTCAGAGTGCCTGGGGTGGGGCTGGGGCTAGAGCGGCATGCGGTCCCAAGGACGAAGCCAGTCTCGGTGCTTGCCTAAGCAGGTGCCAAGTCTGCCGAGCCATCTTGCTGGCCTTGGTGTTGGTCTTGTATCCAACCACTTAACTCTAGAGATTCATGTTCTTTAGTTCTGGAGAATTTTGTTATGAAATTGTATCTTTTGTAGTATCCTCCCTACTGTGTTTTCTACTTCTTTTCTAGACCTCTTGTTAGATACATGGTCCTGGAGATGCTCCAGTTTTCTTGCCCTCACTGTTTTCCCATCTCTCCATCTGTTTGTCTCCACTCCCCTTTGGTTCATTTTATTTCCTATTGTTTTCGTTCTTACTATTATGTTTTTTTTTTAATTTCTAAGAACTTTCTATATTGTTCAAACTCCTCAGTCCCTTCTACCCCATTCCAATGTACAGTTTTTTTTTTTTTTTTTTTGGAGCAGGAAAATCTTGAAGGACTTTGCTTATCTCATTATTACTATAATTTTTTTGTATTTTATGGAAAGGTCTGTGGGGTGTTCACTACTAGATCAGTGTCTTAGTTACTCTTCTCTCATTGCTGGGACAAATACCCGACACCCAAAACGAAGGCAGGAAAGGTTGATTTAGCTCACGGTTACTGGAGATTTCAGTCCGTACACGGCAGAGGGCAGCCTTTTGGGAAAGAGCAAGAGCACAGAGGGAGGAGCAGCAGCAGCTCAAGCAGCTAGCTCCTCTCCTCTCCTTACATCCTCTCCTTAGATGCAGATGACCTGTCCCAGGGCAGGTGCAGCATCCACACCCAAAGCAATCAATCACAAACTCCAGAAGCTGCCCCAAGACTGCAGGAGGCTTTCCGGGGACACCTACACACAAACCGTAACAATCGGACTTACAGCGACCCGCCTGTTTACAGCCTCCCAGGAGCTGGGATTACAGGTGCGCGGCATCATGCTCAGTCTCAATTGCTGTGTCAGTGTATCCCAGGAGCAGAGCCAGCGCGGCAGGCCCTGGGTTCAAACCCCTGGTCCCTGCAACTGCTTGCAGGCTCTTTAATCTGCTGAGCTATTTGGCCTATCTTGAGGATATTATTCACAGTTTCTGTGCATTGTCATGGTTTCCTGCATTCTCTTTGGCTCTGTACCATATTGCAGTCCCCCTTCAGATGCCAGGTCAGCCTAGACTGCACACTGAGACTTAGAACCAGACACACAGAAGGATGCTGAAAGCTCTGTGTGGTGGGGGAGAAGAGCTTGGGGGCCTGTGGCTTTCCTGCATAGCCTGGCCAGATGGATGCTCAACATCCTCTTCCTTCCCTTCACCATTATCTGAGGACTTATTTTTGGTCCCTTGAGGACAAGTGTCTCCCAATCATGGGTAGACTGTGGCTCTGTGTATCAGGTGATTCCATTTCTTTTCAGCATTTGCCTCTTTTCAGCAGCCGAGCTATACCTTCTCCCTTCCTGCTGAATCAGAACCATACTTCCTTTTTTTTTTTTTTTATCATTTTTAAAATATGTGATGACATCTCTGTTCCACTCACATCTCAGCTGGTCATTTTTCTGGTAGGCTGAAATCTTTCCAATCTCTTTGCTGTCATTTGGTGTTTAGGAGGTAACCATGTGTACCAGTCTGCCATGCTTAAATGACTCTTCTTTATTCTGAAGGCCTCATCTGACTAACATTGTGTGGGAAGAGTCCAAGTTCCTGCTCGCTTCTAAACTAGCTGTATGACCTTGACTGAGCTATCAGACTGGGCTTCAGTTGCTCACTTGAAAAAGCAGCAATAAAAAGTTTTAACCAGTAAAGCAAGTACCTGTCTTGTCAGGTTCATTCTCTCGTGTGACTGAAAGGAGACTGCACATGTGAGGATGCTGTGGGGAAAGAAAAGAGGTGTGTCATCACGAGTAGGGCCAAGGAATAGAAGGAGCTTCATTTGGTAGATGCGGAAGAGCCCTTTTCCCAGGATGTCATGGCTTCCCTGTTTAGGTATGCATAGGGACAAGTGTGTTCAGTAACAGCCCTTTATTGATTTTGATTTAAATTCTTTTTCTCTCACTCCAGCACAGTCCGTCTTGGTGGGACTTCTGGTGTTTTCCCTGCCACCACCCTTGGGTATCTGAGGGCAAGTGTTGGCCTTGTCTAGTATTCTTTGGTCTTGGTTTGAGACTGCCTTTACCATTTTTCTCTTTAATTGAAAATTGATGGACTAATGCCATAAATCACATCATGCTGCACTGTCTGTTGGGCTATATTACTTGTATAAATCTAGGAGAAGAATAAAACTAAAATGCTAAGCATAACTGTAATTTTGTAATATAAATTACAACTTGCTGGAATGCATGGCATTGCAATGCTACGCCTCCACAATAGGTTACTGTGATAAAGATCCAACAGATAGGGTAAGGAAATGTTTCCTAAACCTAAAGGCCTTTAACAGAAGTAAAGAATCTCTTTCATCCTCTGTCTCTTCAGGTCTCCTTTTGTTCATGTGTAAAGTGAACTGTTGAGTTTCACTTCTGGGATAGTGGTGTAAACCCCTTGGAGCACGTCTCTACCATGATGGCAGCCAAAACCTTAGGATAAAATTTAAGAACCAAACTAAACCAGCACACTAACAATAACAACAGAAACGCTGCCTGAGGACTCCACAAAGCCTCATGTCTCATTGAACTAGGTAAACAACACAGTGGTTGAAGAGGGACACAAATGCTCTATAGCTCTATGGACCCAGATTTACATGTTTTCTGCCTGATGCCTAAAAATCTCACTTAGAAATCAACTTCTAGGTAAGAGTGTTAAGTATAAGGGGACAAAATGCAAACACTCCCTGGGATGTAAATACCTATGAATTCCCTAATAATATTTTATCACAAATTAGTTCAGCAGAGGGAACTTGAATCCAGTGAAAAAGCCCAAATATGGGCTCTACTTATCTGTCTTGTGGCGTAAACACCAAATATGATCCTGTTTATGCTTCCAGCTGGGAAGTGCAATAAGAATTAAATACTTTCTAAGTAATAGCTTTCAATTACAAGATGGTGAAGTAGTTCCTTCCAAGATAGCCATTTCCTGGTGAAATTTAAAAAAATGTTTTCTGTGATTTTTCAAATTAATTATACTATTATGTACTGTTGATATTCTCGCCTAGAAAGTTAAGTTTTTTTCCATGAAAAGAAAGAATTTAAAGAATCTCAGAGCTTCTATTTTTTAGTTAATAATGAAATTAATATATTTTTTGTGATAAGATATAGCAATATTCTTCCATGTTATTGCAAATCCAAATGGTTTTATGCCTGCTTCACATGAAAACCACAACAGTAATAAATGTTCAGAAACATGTCTTTTGTATCAGAAAATACTATGATGGTTTTTATTATTTATTGTAATCCTACAATAGAACTATTTCCTTATTCATGTTTTTAAAAAAACAAATGAAGGCTAGTCGAAATTCAGAAGCATAAGTAATACATCACGTAAGAGAAAAATATGATTCTGTCAGTGGTTACAGAATCTACCACCCATTCATAATGAAATGAAACAAAACAACCTGTCATCAAATTAGGAACAAGGAGCTATTTCTTCGATTTGATAAAGAATACCTAGTGCAAGAAGCCTACAGGCTGGGACAGTGTGAGTGAGTGGGTTGTGTTGTGCCCCTGGGGTACAGAATGCTGAGATTGTGGGGCTGGGGAGAGCATGAAAATCCTGAATATTGTTTGGGAGGAGACACTGAAAACAGGGCACTGAGACTGTGATTTTGAGTGGCACACCAAACCAACCAACTAACCAACCAACCAACCAACCAACCAACCAATCAACAAACAAACCTCACAGATTCACAATTTTGCTTGGAGTTACCTGGATATAGCATGGTTGTAGTTTTAGTGTTGACTTCTGGTCTGCAGACATGGCTGTGCCTGCATGTAAAATTTATGTCCCTGAGCCCATGACATGGAAGGACCAGATCTCCTTGTTCCATCCAAACTGGCTTTTCAGGTTGAATAGCTTTCAATTACAAGATGGTGAAGTAGTTCCTTCCAAGATAGCGACCTAAAATCTTTGCTTGTGTTTCAATATTTGTAAGTGATAACTTAAAGATCATGCAGATTGCATCCTCAATGTGTGCCACTGAGATCAGTGGAAATGGCCTCCTAGTGGTCATTTATGAAATGTCTGGGACAGTTCAGACCTTCCCCCTTTTATGGTTTCTATTACAGAAGCTTTGTATGTTCTCCCTGCATCTTGCTGGATATCTCTCCTGGTCTATCATCTCAACCTCCCTGGATCAGAGATACATTTCCAACTCAGAAGCTGTATTTATTTGGAGCCACATCTTACATAAGAATAAAACTACGGGCTTTATTTCCATTCTTTTGCATGGTTCATATACTGGCTTCAAAATATGACTTCCTGATGACTTATGTTAAAGGATGCTTCATAAAAATTAATTATCACTGGATTTATAGAAGGGACTTTTTCCATGTACCCTGTTTGTAGTGTCTCTTCAGGGTACAGACGGGGTGTTGGACATCACTAGAATTTTAGGAGATCTGTCAAAATAGGAGCCTATGGCATAGTTTCTTTTTTTGGAAATCAATTATGCTGCAAAAAGAATAATAACCAGGTTTTCTTTGCCTCCTCATAGTCCAAGAAAAGTGTCCTAATTCTACATTCTCCCAGGAATTTCTCAGCATGCCAGATTTCAAAGTTTTGGTTTTCCTTATGCTCTCTAAGTCACTATGAAGATTTTGTTCTTCATATTCTTGAACGTGAGAATCAACTGCAAGTTGGTGCTGGCTTGTCTGGCTGGTCATCTCAGAGTGGCAAGCAAATTTATCTTCTTTTTGCTGTTATTTTTACATCAGGCTATTTTTAAAAGTATATGTTAGTCTTACTTAAGCTATTAAAAAGACAGGTACATAAACCAGACACTGACTTTGCTACCAAATGGCCTTTTGAACTAGAAGGAGCATGGAAACTACTGATTTAAATATAATACTCTCTTACAAGTGCACCAGATGTTTTATATATCAAATCATCTCTTGGTGCTGAAATCTAGATCTTACTGACATCCAAATATTGCTATTGCAAGTGTTGAAATACTCCCAAGTTTCACACATGTAAGGGAACCAGATCTTGTCTTTAGATAAAACTATGCAGTTGTAAAGACTGGATGCAGAAAGCTGTGATTTATTTCAGGGATGGCAAATGGGTGGTGATGCATCAAATACATCATGTGACATTAGGTGTTAGGGTGGGCCTAACATGTTTGTTTTCAGAAGTTCAAACGCCATTATTCATGACAGGTGTGAGCTCTATGATTTAAAAATAATTATATTTCAAGCTATTCATATCAACGCTTAAGAGATGACTTCATTCTCCCCAGTTAACATATGTCTTGGCCATGCAAATGAGAAGGAAAAGAACATCTGGTCAACCATTGTTGTCTTGCCTGTCATGCAGAGGACATGTGGTACTGCATGTGCCTCGCCTTGGGTTCCATCAGGACAGCAGCAGGGTGGAGAGTTTCATATTTTACACAGCTGGTGATTTTAGGACAGAATATTAATCTTAGCTCAGTGGCATCCTTACACCTTTGGGTTTTTATTGGGTCTTTCGTGATGAATTCCATTTTTGGATTATGCAAACATCTCTCCTAGAGCTCTGAGTGAGAGTAGCATATTTGTGTAGCAGCATTTCTGTATAATTTGACAGTTTATGGTTAGAAATGTGGCCTAGGGAGACAGTTCTCTGAAAATCCTGAGTGAGGATTTTACATCTTAGTGCTAATACTTACTATTTTAGCAGCCATGGGAAAAATTCACTAAGCTCTCTATAACTTTATTCAATCCCCTGTAAAGTGTAAAAACAGCCACCAAATAAGCATCCTGCCACTGGGCTTGTCATTGGATGGATGCTGTAATACCCACGCAAGACATCATTTACAAAGCAGGTCAACCTTTTCAAAGCCGTTTATAATTATAATATACATTTATAATTTATTTTAAAATGTAGGATTTGAGAATTATGCAATAAATTTGGCAACACATTTATTCACCATAATATCTTTCATTCAGCAAAGTTGGTTGTATTCGTACTTGTCTACAGACTGTAGCAAATCTGGCGATCCTGAAAAGGATATATCTTTTTTGGGGGGGTGACCTCATCTTCGCTATTGCTAAATCCATCTTTGGAAGGCCCGTTTATTCAGGTGGAAGGGGCATTAGTTCTAATTTAAACACACAGGCCACCAAGACACAACCAACATGTCTGGGCTTACATATTTTTTTCACTTTTCTGAACTGCAGACAATTTTCTCTGTTTCCCTGTGCCTGGATGTTTCTTAAGAAAATGCACAAGTAGAATCATTTTTAATAACAAGAACAAAAACTAAAGTGGGGCTTAGTTTCAGAGATAGGTACAGATATAAGTGTGGACCCATACAAATGTATAGAAACTAAATGTTAAATTAAAAACAAGCAACAATCTAGATCAGAGATATTTAAATAAATGCTAATATAAACACAGATGAATTTTTTTGCTATCTTTTCCTCACTTATACATATATAACAAGACAAAAGAAGGCATTTCTTTTCTTTTATCCTTATATAATAAATTCTTTAAGAAGTTGTGAG
Source organism: Ctenomys sociabilis (assembly GCA_004027165.1). NCBI lineage: Eukaryota > Metazoa > Chordata > Mammalia > Rodentia > Ctenomyidae > Ctenomys > Ctenomys sociabilis. The sequence goes on along the minus strand of PVKA01002562.1, from coordinate 36,290 downwards.
AATCGACTGCATTTTCTTTAGTCTCTGAATGCCAGCCTCCACACTAGGGGTAGTTAAATAATAAATAATAACAAATATTGAGTTTATTGACTCTTGAATACTTGAATCAATCAATTAATCATGATATTATGGCAAGATCAAAGGGATAAAATTCTAAAACTCACTGCAAGATGCAAATGGATAAATCTCCCAGCAGGAATAATTGCAAACCATTTTGATCAAATAAAAAATGATGATCATTTATGCTCTTTAGAGCCCAATAACTTCAGTTTATTTAAATACTGTAAAGTACATCCCTCCAGGATCTAATGATCTCCTAAGCAGCTCTTGTTAGGATACAGCACTGTAGCCCAATTCTTCTAAAGACTGAGGCTGTAGGTTCTGAAGGATGAGACTCACCTGTGCTAACGGATCATTTCCCCTGAAAGGCCCTTCAGAACCTATTCTTTGGATGTTTCTCACTGGCAGGCCAGTTTCTCCTGAATTAAAACTGGCTTCCCTCTTCCTGGCCCTTGTTTTGTCCACTTCTAAGGTAAGAGATTTTAGATGAACATTTTGGTCAATTTATAAGAAACAATGTAGTTGGTGCTAAAAAAGAAAAGAGTGAGTCACCAGATGCAGAAAGAGCCCCAGGTCAGAGCTTGCAATATACAGCAATAACACTCAGCCATAACAGCAAGCACAAAGGTCTCCCGTATGGCCACAGGACTCCAGAACAATCACTGCTGGAGGTTTATGTTGCCTATTATGGATTTGCTTTTCTGGGCTCTCTTGTTCATCCCCCGAGGGGTGTACCGGATGTGGTCTGTACCTGAAGAGACTTCGTCAGGTCCTGGGGGGCTGATGTCCAGCAGACCCTCAGGAGTTCTGCCACATGATACCGCCTTTCCAATAGGCTGCATGGAACACAAGCAGCTACCATACAGTTTCTTTTTAATAATGGAGATGCTGACTTCGGGATGTTTTGGGGTAGTGAAGCTGTAGATAAGAACATATAGAAGTCCTATTTAGAAGTTGTCAAGAAGTTTGTATTTAGGTTTGTGGTTCAGGCATTGTATTCTGAATACAATTATGTACCAGAATTCATCTGTTCACTCACTTATTAATTAATTTACTCACACAACAAATATTTGCTGAATATCTATTGTATGCTAAATATTTTATTTATTTATTTTTATATTAATTTTATTGAGAAAGAAGTAGTGATGAGAGTTTCAAAACAGGGTAGTAGGACAGTTACAATAATTAATACCTTGCATATTGTTGCCTTTGCAATAGTTATTCATAGTACAAGATGCAGACATGATATCTTGTCTAAATACTATTAGTTCAAAACTTTCTTCTCATTGAACTAAGAGAAAGTAGCTGTATATCTATGCTATTTTGTATATATATATATATATATATATACATACACACATATATATTTATTTTCACTACAAAATGGTCTTTCATTTATAACCCATTTTTTGGTTTACTTTTGTCAGAGATGGGTATTCTATTGCCATTCATTTATTGTAGGTGGATGAATTCAGCAAAGTAATCCAATGTGGCCCAATAGCAGTGGTCTATAATAGTAGTGGCTTATCCACATGACTGGCAATGTCAAAAGTTGTCGACAGCTCAGCATATTAATATGGCCTTACTTTTTATACCTCATTTTTATACTTTTCTGCGGGATGGTTAAGACCGAGATAAAGCAAGACCTATGTAACAAGAAATGTAACTTTTGTATTTGACAGTGTCAGTAAAATCCCTGAAACCCTGTACAGCAGTTTGTAGATCTTTTGTCAGTGTCAGCCATGTGGATGAATCATGTCCATTGCTTGACCAATTTGTGTGCTAAATGTTTAGATTTAAAAAACACTATTTGATCATTGTGGTTATAAATTTGTAGCACCACCTCTTAGAGTGCAGCGGTACTTGCACATCCACTATCCCCTTTAGTCAACTGTGCCACCCTGTAAAATATATATTATATTTCACAATAATAGTACAGTTCAGAGATGAAGGGATTTGCCTAAAATTCTTTAGTCAGTGCCAGAATGCAAATTTAAAATAATTCTCCTACCTCTGTTTTGGTACGTTTTCTTCCAAATCATAGTGTATATCCTCTGAATATTGACTTCTTCTTTTATAAATTTAAGTAGAGAGACTACCAAATTCCTCTCTCTTATCTATGTTTTATGAATTTAGATGTAAGGCTGGGGAGATAGCTCAGCAGCATAAGTGCTTGCCCTGCAAGCACAAGGCCCTGAGTTCAATCCATGGTGCTGAAAAATAAAAAGTTATTCCCAGCATTTGGTTACAAAGAATTAGACTGTGCATTAATTTCAGTAATTCATCAACCGCACTCAAACACCCTGAGGCTTTGGTAAAATGATCAACACAATGACATCCCCTGGGACCCCTCAATTACAGTGGCAATTTTATTCCTGAGAGGAATAAATTTTATTGATGCTAGTCTTTGACTATGCACCAGAAATGCTATTAAGAAGTGGGTGAAGTTTTGGAGAACCTTTGCCTCCTCTTTATATAGTTTGCTCCTTCCTGTATTCTTGCCAAATGCCCTTGCCCAAGTTTATAGTAGTTACGCACCGAGTTGGTAGTGTCTGTTAATGATCTCCTAGCCCAGTGATGGTGAAGCTTTTTGAGCTTTCAAGGATACAGTGCAGGCATTAGGGTTGCTTCCACTGTCCTAGCCTTTTTCTCAGTGTGTTTTCTTTCTGGTGAGTCTATCGTATACAATCCCAAGATGCTCCTAGAGTGAGTACCATTTAACTCTTTGCTATGGGTTCACTGTGTCACCTCAAAACATTGTATATTAAAATCAAATCCTCAGAATAATCTGAGAGTTATAATCTAATAAACTCAGAATCTGACCTTATTTAATGTTTTAATTTTAATTTTTTTTCTGTATTTTAGGGAAGGATCTACAGGGTATTCAGGGTCTCATTACTAGATCAGACTGGTAGTGATTTTCCTGTTTATAGCCTCTCAAGTGCTGGGATTACAGGCATGTGCTGCCAAGCCCAATCTGTGATTTTATTTAAAAATAACACTCTTACAATTATAATTGATTAAGTTAAGATAAGGTCACTCTGATGAAGGATGGGTTCTTATTCCACCACGACTAGATCCTTACAAAAAGGGGAAGTTTGGACATATTCCATAGTCAGGAGGAAGGACACGCAAAGATATAGGCAGAGATCAAGGCAAGCGAATGGAATGCAATGAGGGCCAAGCGAACGCCCAGCAGCTAAGGAGAGTGTTCAGTGTAGACTTCCTACTAGAGCCTCAGGAACAGCCCCCCTTCCAACACCTAGAAGCCTTACTTCCAAAGTCCAGAATTCTGAGATAATGAATTTGTCTATTTAAGACACTTAGTCTGAGATACAATTACAGCAATCACCTTAAGCAACAAGACCAACTTGTAGAAAAAGGTATCTTTTTCAGTTTAGGATGACATTCCCCTTACTTCTCACTCATCTTTTTCTACGTGGGGCCAAGAGTCTTCCATGAGCTACCAAGTAGTTCTATAGGCACCCAAAGCCTTAGGAGGTAACCTAGCTATCGGCCATCATTTCACATATTTTCCTTTTGTTGATTTCTTAAACAAAAATTAGTACAAGGTTTAACATGTAAAAATGTAATTATGGGCACAACCAGGCAGAGTAAGTTGGAATTGTTTGGAAACATTTACACAAGCCATACACAGGGGCTGTGCTAGCAAGTACAAGCTATGGCAATGACAGTTGGAATGGAAAGGAAGGGAGTTATTTAAAGATTTTAAAAGATGGGTAATAGTTCACATGGGAGTAAAGAGAAACAGGAATGAAAGGTGACTTCCAGGTATTTAACTTTCTGTAAAGGTAAGGCTGATAGAGATGTGAAGATACAGGCAATGAAAGAGTAGTGGACTTCTTGAGAATGTTAATGGATTCAGTTTTGGAAATACTGTGTGATGTATTCATAAAGGCTACACAGGGAGAGAGAATTCTAGGCATTTGAAAATACTGGGCAAGGCGGCCAGTGAGATGGCTCAGTGGAAAAAGTGCTTCCCTGGTAAGTACAAGGGCTTGAGTTCAATCCCTGGTTCCAAGGAGAAAAAAAAAAAGAAAAAGAAAATATTGGGCAAGTGCTCAGAAATATTTAGAAATAATACTTATACCAATATCAACAAAATAATGTCAATTTATCAAACACTTATGCTGTGCTAGACACAGTCTCTGGCATGCATTATTTCACTTAATTCTTTCAGCAATATAGTGAAGTAAGTATTACCTTTATTTTATAGATGAAAAGACAAGCAGTCACATGGCTCATAGGTGGTAGGTGAGCTGGGATTTCAGTCAAGTCCACATGACCTCTAGTTCTCAGCCCGCCCTCCTGCAGCTAGCACTCTACACACACCTAGGAAGCCTCCAGCTAGATACACACAGGCCTGGGCCATGAAGAAGAATCTATTAACGTTGGATAAATCACTGAACAAACTTCTGGCTAACAGGTAGATTAGCTATGGAGGGGGAGTGTCGGAGTTGACTGAAAACAAACAGACATTACCACGTGGGTATACATAGTAGTTTGTAACATAGAGACTGCTAATACTACACGCAGTAGAAGACACAGCAGCCTTCTTCCAATATAGACAAGTTCCCCTGGCTCTTCCAGTCCACAGAGGCTTCCAGTCAAGACGGTCTTATCTCACTAAGGTGGAGATTCCTTTGGGCATCTAGTCTCCAAGGCTCCTTTTGTTATTCTCAAGATATAGTCTGTATTCCTCCCCACTTCATTTAGGGATGGCTGGCATCTGTTTGCCCTAGGGAATGGAAGGGTTAGTACTCCCAGCACCTTTGTGGTGAATGGGAAAATTGAAAGTTGACTTTCTAGGTCACTTTTCCTGCTTGTTAGCTATTTCTACATTTCCTATCCTGCTCAATGGAATAGAGTGCACAGTACCAAGTCCTTTGTAAAGGGATTATTTCTTAAGAATGTTCCTGGTAATAAAAATGATGGCAAAATTCCCTACTACTTGTTTAGGAAGTAGCACAAGACAAGTGAGTCTCCAGGTATTATCTGTATAGGCAGAGTGAGATGCACTTTATAGCAGTTCTTTCATGGGACTCGGGCTCAGTCTTCTAAGGACTTTTCCCCTGACTCTTATTTTCTAGAAATGGGTCTTGCAAGTTACCTTATCAGAAAAAAGGCCGTTTCTTCTTATGAACTTATTTACTATCAAATCACTTTCGTTAGAAGTGGACATGAGCTGGAGCTATCTCAGCAGCACAGTGCCTGCCTGGGAAGCGCAAGGCCCTGACTTTGATTCCTAGTACAATAAAAAAAAAAAAAAAAAAAAAAAAAAAAAAAAAAAAAAAAAAAAAAAAAAAGTGCACGTGAATGTTTTGAGTCATTTTCTTTATACAACTTTTGGAACTGTCTTCTTAAACTAGGGTTCTAGAAACTTATTATTAGAAACACAGAATTCAGGATCCACCTCAGACTTGTTAAATCAGAATCTATATTTTAAAAAGATCACAGCCAATTATAATGTGCACATTTAATATTTGACAAAAACAGGGTCAGAGGATCCAAACTCAGTTACATGAGAAATCACAGTGTTCTAGCAAGCAGGAGTGACCAACACAAGCTCACTAATTTTTGTTTCATCACTGACTTTTCTAACAGAACTTTCCCCATCTTTGCCTTTCAAGTCAAGATCAAGAAGATCTTTCTGAAATCCTCCATGGAAGCAAGTAACTAGAAATTAGGTTTGAACCTTGAGGATGTGAACTGGATATCAAGATTTGCGGTTTCTTCCACAGAGGTATGTGACTAAAATTCTACTAAGTCTGCCAGGTAATTCTTAAAAGTGCAGGGCAAAAATTTTTTTTTTTTTTTTTCTGAAAAGATGAAGAGCATGCTCTCTGGTTAAATAACTATGACTCAAATCAGTGGAATGATTGAAAACCAGTGAGGTTCTTGGCTCCAGATATGTTTATAGGATTTGAAGTATGAGTTATAAACAGCTAAAAAGTCAGGAGCAAGCAGTCACAGTGTAAGTGAATAAGCAAGGAAGATGATGGCTACCGGGCTGAGGCCCAAAATAATCAACGAGGAGGAAGGTGAGCACTGTGAGATGCAAAATGTCAGACACTGAGCAGTTTGACAAGAGAAGAGGGCTCCATGTATGTGTCACTGGAAAATTCAAGGGCTAAAGACTTGTCATGAAAGTTCTTATAGATGACAGAGCATAAAAGCAACTAAAATTTAAAAATAAATTAGAAGCAAGAACAAGGATCTTAAGGTTGTCATTTTGTAACATTAACTGAAATTTGTGTAACAAGATTGGATGAAGCCAGAGTTTTGGTTTGACATTGAGACTTACAGGAGCCTCTAAACTTCTGAATGAGTTGTTAAGGTCCTGATAAGAGAAATCCATCACGTTTCTGTCATTTTTCTCATACAGGAGTGTCGAGCTTGAAAACATTCACATAAATGTCAGTGTTGTCAAGGAAATATAAGATAGAAATACCTTCATGAGGTTTATGTTTAGAGGAATCTGTTGTTAGGGATGTTCCTTAATTAATATACAAGTTAGCAAGTTTTGGGACTAAGAGTGATATTTGAATTGATTCACTTTTAGGGAATAGGAATTCATGAGGCCTTGTGGGATTTAGGTTCTCATAATTAAAGTTATCTTGGAGAGAAAAGCTAAAGTTTTGAGACTTTGTGACCTGTAGTTTTGACATGCAATTGCTGCTTTGTTTTCAGGAATTTCTATTTTATAGCCCAGGCTCTTAGAAGAAATCTATTTGATGGGGGCTGAAGATAAAGCTCAGTAGTATAGTACTTACCTGGCATGCACAAGGTTTTAGGATTAATCCCTAGTACTGTGAAAAATCAACACAGTACAAAGAGAAATATATTCACCAAAGAGTAGAAACTTCAGTACTGACAAGTCACTTTGCTTGAATAGATGTTTTCTATGTTAATCTAGTAGGCAAATTAAAGTTGGATTTCCAGCTACAAGCAGTGTTTCTCTCACTACAATATAGGTATGATGTGTTGTGTAGGAGACCATGTACTTCTTTTAAAGAAGGAAATTCCTTTTATAAAGCCTCTGTTTAAAAAGCTTCTATTTGCTTTTCTTGACCTTTATGTCCATTTCATGACTAAAATAGAATTATTAAGTGAATAACTATAACACATTTCAAATGACTTTGAACTGTAATTATGAATGTTGTCTCTTAGTTTTATAGATGATCAATTTTGTTTCAAATCATCATTGCATTTAGTCAGTATTTGTTTCATTTATGAAACAAAAATATAGTACACATGTAACTTACATATATGGTCATAAAAGTATACAATATATGGTTATGTCAGAATTACCCTGAGAAAGTAGTTACATGAGTGGGTATGTTCCTGGTGTTCTGTTATTGCTGATATTCTGATTCTCAATATTTTTAGAATAGGTACTTATGTAATCAATGGCATCATTCATTTACTTCTGGTGAAAAACAACTGGAGATTAAGATAATGCTGTGATATAAAACAGTGGCCCCCAAATTTTAGTGTGTGCAGCAGTGTGCTGGACTCGAGCCAACACAGTAGTTAGGACAGATAAAGCTTAATAGGAAGAGTTATTAACTCTAAATAAGACACAACTCTAAAGATAAAAAAAAAAAAAAACTTCTAATAAAATAAGAATGGCAAATTCAGGGAGTAGCTCTATCACTGGAGAGGGTATAACCAAGGTTGCCTGATGGTGACAGAGGTGATAGCCTAGGGGCCAGGATGAGTATTCCATGTGGAAGCATCTATAAGGTCTGCAAAGGTGACTGAAGACCTTACAATCATATAAATGTTATAACACACTATTTCACTAACTTCTAGTGTTTTGGGCAAGGTTTGACAGATGCCACAATAATAGGAAAAAGTGTTACATTTGTGTTAACCTTCCACAGAATGTTTTATTTAATTTCTCATTTGAAACTCAAGCCCAACCTGGAAAACTTAGTGAACTAGTAAGATTTTGTCTCAATTTTTTTTTAAAAAAAGGCTTCCCCAGTTCAGTTGTATACTTATTAAAAGTCAGACATGTATGTGTATGTTTCCAAATCCATTATTTCAAATAAACTTGTTACTGTAATTACAGAACTTAAACAAAGGCAATGTAAAGCATTAAAATACTAGTATAAAGAGAGACATATATAAGAAATAAAAAAATAAAAATTTCTAAAGCTAGCAATTTGGAAAACAAAGAAGCCTGAAAATCCATCTATGAGTTTGTACTTGTGCTAAATAGAATGCCATAGAAATTCTTAGAAATTTGTGTTTCTGAGGAAACAGAAACCTTCAGGTCCCAGAGACAAAGAGTGAGCTTAAATCAAAGAAGCATGAGCTGTAGCCAATACAAAGTTTCCCTTTTCATGGTATTTTAACACTTTGTTTTTATATTCATCATTTCCATTGAGCATTCTACTCTCTGAAAGTTTGCACAGCCGTTTCTCCTATTTGTTTTGAGGGATGATTCTGATTTACAGTATGCTATTTGTAAATCTTATTAAGTCTTATATATTTGTATAATGTTCATTAAATGTTTCTCTAGTAACCACTGACTTATATATGTAGTTTAGTTTTTTGGTTCTTTTCTTTCAATACTCCACACTAAATTTCCAGGCCTTTTTAACATTATTGCTATTTTTTGACACAGGGTCTCCTCAAGTCCTATGACAAGTTGGTCATGCTGGGCTTGAACTTTCCATTCCCCCTGCCTCAGCTTCTCAAAGAACTGCAATTACAGTATGCCTACCATGCCTGGCTTAGTTTAGTAAACTGAATTGTGGGCCTTAATAGCTACATCGGCTGATGAACTTATACTTGACAATTTCTCTCCCTTCTGCTCTTTTCTTGGTCTTCATAGGATATGATTACATAATGATGTAAAATTTATTTCAAACAGTGTTTCCTACTGATGTTTTAAAACCTTGGTTCCATGATTCTTAGGACAAAAAAAAATCATAGGATGTATACCAAGTAGGAAAGAGAGTACTACCCTCCCAGAACTCTGGAAGACTCCATAAAATTATAAAGATCCATCCTCACACAGGATTACTGGTATCACTTAATGCTAAGATTTTAATTGCAAAAGGCCTTGTGGAAATCTAGGACTACTGGTTTGCCTGCAATGAGACAGCGATAGTGGAGAGTTTGATAACTGCTTTGTCCAACCTATCTCTGCAACTCACAGGAGACCCAGAAGTTCTGGGCTCTACATCATATCCCAGCATTTTTGTTTGGAAACGTTTTTGAGAAAGGACTGTTTCATATGGATGCATCAAGGATTCTTGGGCAATGTAACATACAGATTTTCCACAGAACCTATGCAGAAGTTCTGTTCAAAGAATTTACCGTGTGTCTATAGCTTTGAATAAGGTGCTGAATATTTACTTCCCTCTTTCTCCAAAAATAAGACTTAACTGGAAAACAATCAGCCTTGAAAACTAGAGATCAAAAATGCCAGCCTCCACAGGCATGGTGGCACACATTGATAATCCCAGCAATTGGGAGGCTGTGGCAGGAGGATCACTTCCAGTTTGATGCCAGCTTGGCATACACAGTGAGCTTAAGGTCAGCCTGAACTGTATAAGGAGACCCTTTTTTGAAGTAACAACAACCACAACAACAATGCCAGCCCCAGTCAGCCTATACTTGCTTTACCTGTCCTATAGGACCCAAATAGCTGCCAAGCAAGAGAATAATGACAGCACGTAAGTCAAGGAAAGTTTTCTTGGGGCTGGCACTTTTGATCTCTAGCTTTTAAGGCTCATTATTTTCCAGCTAAGTTCTAGTTTTTTCTCAAAGGACATTGGTGAGCATTTGAATGTAAATAGTGTACAGTCACTTATAATACTAAGGCAAGAGCTTAGCACTTAATATTCAAGTGGAATGCATAAAAAGAAATTTAGAAATATTGAGAATAAAATGAGAAAAAAATGCAACATCATTCATTCCACAGAGTTCTAGAAAGAAAAGAGAGGCAACAGTGAAGAGCCAGAGTTAAAGATGTAATGGCTGAGAAGTTTCACAACGCATACATTATTCATAACATATGAGGATTAAAGACCTACTTGAGAAAAGTGTGTAGCAAACACACATACAAACAAAAACAGGCAGAAAAAGAACTTCATAGCTTGGCGTAGGAAAGAATATGTTGAAGAAGAAACACAGAGAAAAGTTATAAAGAAATCATTCATAGAGAGTGAACGATTACTAGCCAATAAATGTATGGGAAATGTTCTACTTTACTAGTTACTCCAAAAATTTAAATGAAAACAATGACCTACTGTACCACGATGTTATCAGTGAGATTAACAAGAATTAAAAAGCTCAGTAACCTCAAGAGTAAGTAGGGTTGAAGCAGCACTGTTGGTAGGATAAATAGTAGGGCCATTCTGAATCACTAGCTGGAAATATCAAGTTAGGGACACACAAACTCCGTCACCTAACAACTCCATTCGTGCTGGGGCTGTTGTGCCATTTGTACCAGACCTGTGTACTGTGCAGTCTTTCACATCCCAGTGAAATTCCCAAAAATGTGTCCAGAGCTATTCTAGAGAAATAAGATGTGAGGGCAGCCCTAGAGATTTTGGGATCATCTTAATTGGAAGTTGTCTTTCTGGTTCCACTCCAGTTTCAAGAATTTGAAACTGAAAATGTTAGGCACTTTTTATATTGATGCAAAAAATATAATGTGTGACTCTTACCAGAAGACATGAGAAAAAAATTTTACTCTATATCAAAAGAATAAATATATATTGATATGTTTATGCAAGAATATAAAATTGTGAAGACAAAATGCAATGCCTCTTTTTATGGTATTATGTTTTTGCAAAATAATAGAATTCCTGGATACTACAATTGTGCCTGGAATGGGAAGATAGTTCAAGGGTGTAAATGCCGGCTTGGCAAGCACAGGGACCCAGCTCCATCCCTGGTACGGTGTCCAGGAATCTTGGTCATGCCCCCAAACCAGGTGTGGTGGAGCACACTTGTAATCCCAGTGCTGGGGAGGCTGAACCAGGAGGATCACTGCAAGTCTGAGCTGTGTAGCAAAACTCTGTACCATAAATTGAAACAAAAAGGTCAAAAGAAAACAGAACATAGATTTATGGTTTACATAAAAAGCTGAATTAGAGCCAGCCAGATAGTTCAGCAGACTAAGGCACCTGTTTAGGCAGAGTGCAGTGGCCAGGGTTCGATCCCTGGTCTGCTATGCTGGCCCTGCCTGGGGCAGACTGAGATGGGCTTGATGGCGTGTGCCTGTAATCCCAGTGCTTGGGAGGCTGAGAACAGGAGGATCACTATGCATCCGATCTATGTAATGAGACTTTGTAGATCCTGTACTAAATTCAAAAACAAACAAACAAAAAAACGGAATTGGCCTCTAGACTCAGATACAGTAATATTAGCTCTTGGATGCCTGGAACCACATCTGACATTTGAAAGTTCTGTGAAAAGCCAGACAATTCTTTGGGTGGGACTCTGCCCCTAGATAAAAATCATCAGTGTCCCTGACCTCTACCCATGAAATGTCACTGTAGTCAAGTCACTGCAACAGCAATCCCTCCGCCAGGGGGCCATGATACAGCTTAAATGCTTTCTCCTTCTTGAACAGCTCTTTACAATTAGTAATTTTTTTGTATCTTCTAAATTATGTGACCACTGTAACACTTACCCCATCAGATGACAGTGAGTGTTTTGCATATCTCTTCTTTCCTCCTAACCAAAGTTACCCAGAAGACCAGAAGTACATGCTATTTTATCTAACCAGAGCTTAGAAGTGCTCAGTAAATGTTTGCTACATGAAAAATAATCAAATCTAGCCTTTTAGCTTTGAGTTTCTAGTTTGTCACTGGACTGCTTGCTGCTTGTTCCTCTGTTCCCTTTCCTATGAAAGCTTCTATCTTTAAAAGGATAAAAAGGAGCTTTAGGAAGCCATCTCCAGCTTTTCAGTCAAAAGTCTGGTGTTGGACAGCTGGTTCCATAGATTAGCCTGTACTAATGGAATGTCCTAAAGAGATACTAGGATAATGAGCTTTTGTAGGGGAAATATGCAAACATATCTCACCATCATTTAAAAAATATTGGAAAAACAGAATTTTGTGTGTTCTTCACCCCTCTGTAAGGTAGGTGCTCAACTTTTTCTCCTTCTTTTGTCAAGTCTGGCCACTAATCTGCTGAACTATCTGGCCGGCCCTGAGCTTTATAAACTGAAATGAGACTTTTCACAATCTGTAAATCGTAAGTGCCTTAAATGGAACTCAAAAAGAAATCAAGGGGATTCATGAACAGATTTATAAATTTTCTTCTTTCTACATTTTAATTATACTGGCATTTTAATTGCATTGTAATTGCACTTTAATTGCATGTATTTGTATAAATTAAAAAATAATTAGAGTTCTGCAGCACTATGGGAAACTAATTTATGCATATAGACCTTTAAGGATGTATACATAGAAAAGCATTTTATAGTTTTCACTATTCTAGGTACTGTAAAATCATTCCTGACTAAAAGTGCAGCTGTCTAGAAGGATGTGTCTTCATGCTTCTCTCTATGACTTAGAAAGTGAGACAAGCTGGAGCTCGAATGGAGGACATTGATTAGTGTGCTTGGGACTTGCAGCTTGGAAGGTTTCTTAAACATTAAAAAATAAAATTGAAAAATACATTATTGTGTAGCTGTGCAGTTTCTGGGCTCTGCTTGCATGTGGGCGGGAAGGACAGAGGATGAGTCACTAAATTAGGGTGACAGAACCAATGAATTTTTAACAGTATTCTTGGCACAGGTTAGCATGGCACAGCGCACCAGTGTAGGGGCCATTCATTCAGCAAGCATTTATTGAACGCCTACTGGTGTCTGGCACCTCTGAGATATGGCCCCACCTGTTTCAGAGCTCGTTTGCTCAAAAGCTTTTTGAATTTTCTAGCTGTCACTTCCTTCTCCTTGGCCAATTATGGGTAGAGCGCCCATGAATCCTGGTTTTTTGCTGCTTCTGAATATGTCTCACCCCTCATCTACCAATGTTCCAGACAGAGGCGGGTTTATTACCCACAATTTACATTTTTCTCCTTTTTGGAAAGGAAAAAGCTAAGAAGCTTACTCATTAAGAGTGTCCTCTTCCCTGGCCTTGCGACTGTGGCCTTCAATGCTTCTGCAAGCAGGAGGGTCTGAGGGGCTGCATTTCTGTCCTTTTGTCACCTTGAGGCCTGAGCTGGAGCTGTTCCTTCTCCCTGCTTGCTGGGATATGACTCTTCCACACCTGGAGTTCGTTCTAGTCCCTCCATGTATCTTGTGTAAAATTAATCCTTCCCATTTTGTTTCTGTAATGAAGTCTCCATTTTTCTGTTTATAGCACTTAGGTTAGTAATGCTCTGTCAGTTCCTGCATGTCAAGGATTCTGTTTATTTGCTATTGTACGACCTGAAGGATTTGTATTATGTAAAACTTTGTCTCAAACCTGAGTCTGGACTTCAAAGGACAAATATCTTGAGGTGTGGTGCGGGAGTGTGTGTGTTTGCCTAAGTGTGTGGGTGCATTACAAGCCCCTGTTAGGATCATCATAAAATTTTCATACCAGTCAACATCCTCATGGGAACTTATAGATTGTGTTCTGAGTCATGACTAGATTCTTGGTCATGTTATTTCATGTTTTTTTTTTTTTTTTTTTTTTTTTTTTTTTTTTTTTTTTTTTTTTTTTTTTTTTTTTTTTTTTTTTTTTTTTTTTTTTTTTTTTTTTTTTTTTTTTTTTTTTTTTTTTTTTTTTTTTTTTTTTTTT
>PVKA01002562.1:0-22349 GCA_004027165.1 Ctenomys sociabilis | reverse complement strand
TCATCCTCTTGTATCAGCATCCCAAGTACTGGGATTATGGGCATACACCATGATGCCCATCAGTGGGAATTATTTTACCAATGTTATTTGGTGGATTTTATTTATTTATTTATTTATTTATTTATTTATTTATTTATTTATTTATTTAATGCATTTAGCACAGGGTCTACATGGTGTCACCACACAGATCAGACTTGTAGTGATCCTCCTGTTTTTCAGCCTCCTAAGTGCTGGGGTTACAGGCATGCACCACCACACCCAGTCTCAATTGCTATCTCAGTGCACCCTGGGGATGGGGACAGCTCAGTACATTGGGTATTGAATCCCAGTCCTTGCATCTGTCTAAGCAGCCACTTTAATCTGCTGAACTATCTGGCTGGCCCTGGATTATAAACTGTTTTGATGTCAGTCCTGTGGGGCTCTGCTGGCATTCAGGGTGACCCCAGGTTTAGTGTGATGAAGACTTTTGCATAATTGGATGTCTACAAACCTCTTAACTTGTCCTTAGTCTCAGGGAGATGAGACAGAATAGGTAAATTAGGACTACTAAATCTTGTTTTACTAACTTTTAGACAGACATTCCCTAAATAATCAACATGCATATATGCAGAGTTGAGTAGGAATTTGACCTAGAATTTTACAAAATGAAGGTCAAACTTCATTCTACTTTTAATTACCTATTGAGTGTCTGGAGAACCAATGAAAAGTCATTTTTTTTAGGAACAGAAAAAAATGCCTTTAAGTTCCTGAATGCTTTAAATTATGATTTTAATGAATAACAGATTAAAGGCCCAGGAGTTTGTCCTCTGTTCCTGTAATGACCATTTCACTTATTTTACCTTTTAAGATTAGAAATTATCATATAATTCTTGCTTAGTATTAAAAATGCCGACAATTTGGGCCTGCTCTCATGGTCCCGACCCTGGGGTGCTCTGAGATGGCAATTGAGACTGGGCGTGATGGCACATGCATGTAATCCCAGCTCTTGGGAGGCTATAGATAGGCGGATCACTATGACCCTGAACACCCTGTGGACCCTTCCATAAAATAAAAAAAAAAAAATGCAGACAGTGTTAAAGATCTTATAGTGAAAAGTAAGTTTCTCTTCTATTCTGAACCTCAAACTTTCTTGGTGACAATCATGCTGAGCATTTTATTCTCTGCTTTCCTCCCATTTTTTCCTTTTCCATTTGTAGTACAGAAGTGTTCAAGTTTTACCAGGCAAAGAAACACTAGAAGAACTTCTTAGAAATATAGATTGCTTCGTGTTTTCCCCAGAGTTCTGATTCTGTAGGTCTGGTTCAGTTCAAAGAATCTGTTCAGAGAATCTGGGTCAGTTAAAAAATTAGGTGATTCTTAAGCAGGGGATGCATGGTCCCTACCTTGGGAAGTTATTTTAGATAGTAAATAAGGTCTCATCTTGGGACTTGAACTGGTTGAGTTATCGATACCCATCATAATGCTACATCAACTTCTCCAGCCTTTTGTAGGGCTACCTTTCCTTTGGTTTCCATGGTGATGCAAAAGCATCCTTTGAATTCAATTGGTTTGAGGACCTGGATTTGTCATTCTCTGGCTTCTCACTGATGGCTCTAGAGTGTCATTACCTAAGCTGAAGAAACTCTACTTGTTTTCTTTCTCCACTTTTATGACTATGTTTAACATCTGTGTTCTTTTATCTGTGAGGAATAAGTAATGCTCACACAACCACAGAGGGTTTTTTTTAACTTTAAAGAAAAAATAATAAAAACAATGCTATAAAATTTCAAAACAAGATTATAGGAGAGTAACAATGGGTAGTACACTGCACATTATTATCTTCAAAGTAGTTTCTCAAATTGAAAGATACAGGCATAAAAAATTGATCAAACAATATAAACATATATCTTTCCTTTCAATCAGCTAATAGCAATTAGTAGTATACTATCTTAACTATCTTGCGTGCATATGTGTATATATTATATATATATGTGTGTGTGTGTATGTGTATATATATATATTTTTTTTTTCCTTCCTTCTTTTCTCCTTTCCATAGATTTTTGGTGGATTACAGTAATAGCTATTATTTAAACTGATATACTATAGGGAAACTGAGGCCCAGAGAGATTAAGGAAATTTTCCAAGCTCACAAAATAAGTCAGTGGCACAACTAATTAGAAACCCATTTTACTAATTCTATGTTGGTGATCTTTACTCATTTAAGTGGCAGCTAAAATGTCAGCATTCTTAAAAAAATTATTCCAACAATTTCTGTCCTTTAGGAAAGGACACTTTCCTAAAATGTCACTTTTCACCTTGAAATACGTCCTTCTGGACCTGTCTACCTTCATCTCCCATGGGCTACACTTGTCCTAGTTGGCTGTCTTTCTCATGTAGTAATAGGGTGAATTATTTCTGAATTCTCAAACACAGCAATATCTTATCTACTTGAACTTTAGGTCACCAAATATAAAGCAATTTTGAAACGAAAGAGTAATGGTTACTTTAAATCTCGGTGGGAACACAGGCTCTCCTAATGATTCTCAGCTTTGTCAAACAAAGACCCAAGAAACAGTCCAACCCTTATTTTCTGGGGCTGGGGGAGGGTTGAGGTCATGCAAAGGTTGCTTGGTTTGCAATCTCAACCTGTCTCCATCCACCTATTGACAAGGGTGGTTTATAGATTGCCAGCTCACTTTAAAGACTGTTTGCTGATGTTTTGAGATATTTATCCAATCTCAAGAAACTCAAGGGACCTGATTTCAACTCTGCATTACATATTATCCATATTTGGGATGAAACGAGTAATTTTAATGGGGAAACCCTATCAGTGAGGCCAGACAATAAGAATAGCTTTGATGTGTATATTCATTGAAAAATTTATATGGACTTAAAAAGTTTACAGTTTTATAAGTTTAATATTTTTACCTTAATATGATGGTTCTTAATAACCCATACCTCCAAACTGTCATTCTTCTGTTTTTCCATATCTCAAGAGTTTTTCCAGGAAAAATATCAGCATGTCTTTAGAGAGCTTGTTGGTTCTGAGGAAAACAAGGATTCTAGGGGCAGAAAGGTTCAGTTTCTTAAAAAATTATAGTAACTTCAGAATGGAAATTGAGTAGCCACAGAAAGATACATTTACCAGACTAGGGCTTTCTACATTTTTAACATTTGGATACTATATTCCAGAAAAAGACATTTACTGGGGTTTTAAATCCAAATTATGAGAAATGAGTCAGTATTTGCAAGCCTTTCCATCTATCTAGTTTTGCACTTAATGTAATTAGCGCTGTTGGTGAGCCACTCTAATGTCATAATAGAGTTACCTGCAGTCTTTCAAGCAGGTATTTATATTAGGCCTCATGATAGGCACAGGCTGGTCCATAATGCAATTCTTTTTACCTATCTCAATGTACACAGTATCTCATAAATTAGCCTCCCTTGTGCTGTGAGATATGAAAATGATGCTATTTTGTTTAGGTACATTACTGTTGGAATTCTGCATTTTGCTAGGAAAAGTGGCGAAAGGCCATGTTGGCTGTGTAGTAGTGAGGCAGAGATGGAATATCCAGGCACATATGCAAGATTAAAAACCCTGCTGCACATGTCTTCTCCCATTATCTTATGCACCAATGCTTATAGATTGTGAGGATCAAACTGTGCCTTGCTGTTTTTAGTTCATTTACTTTCTTTGAGGATGCTAGTCATTATTCTGACATTTTGTTTCATATATATATTCTTTCCCCAGTCTCTTCAAAACAGATGTTAGCTTTTCATCGTATGCTTTTGTACTTACCACATACATTCTTACTGGGCTTGTTTGGATTTCTTTGGCTTGGGAGACAGTGATTTTATTGTCCAAAGACCAGTTGCTGATATAAAACCAATAAAAGATAGCTAGCCGCCCAGGAGTAATGCACTCATCCCCCAAGTACTCACTTTAGTTTCAGTCTTTTTAATTCACTACTGAAAATCAGTCGCCTCTAGGAATTTCAATATTACATTACAGTATAACAAACTATCCAATATCGCTAATGGCCTATTTAGGAATCAAATGTATTATTTTTTCAGGTTTTAGGCAATTTCTAATTTTGATAGGGATCAGACACCATCTACAAGGATGCAATTAATAGCTCCCTGAAGGGAAAAATCACTATCCAGGTCATAAAATCATGCAAGGTTTGCTCTTTGGGCAGGGGGGAAAACAAATACATTTATCTTCCCTCAGCATTACACTTGCAGTCTGAAGATGCTTACAAAATTACAACTGAGATCATTATTGTTGTTATTGTCATTATTTTGAGAATATTTCTGAAATTTGAATATTTATTTGCTCCTATTTATTTATTTATATTCTACTCATATTCTTCCATCAAGAACTTACTAATATGGCTGTTTTTCAAAATCAGGCTGGGATGAATACAGTATTTTACTTGAAAATTTCCCCTTGTAATCCTATTTTCTGGAAAGTTCATTCAGGCAAAAGAAATAGTGAGGGAAGAAATTACTCAGAATATTTCTTCTGGTTGGTCACATTTGTCAGATTTTGGGGATAATAATTTTAATTCCTTGTGATAAAGCACAGCAACCCTTTTCTGTTAAATTGGAAAATACTGTAATATTTTCCAATTTAACTAAGACAAAATTGATCTAAATGTGAATGCATCTGTTTTGTTGTTACAAATTTCAAACAGTTTGGCAATGGATGGGAGAATCGTGTAGCAGAGGAAAGAATCAGAGAGGGTGTCTAGGGACAGCTTTGGATTCTACCTGGAACCTAGAGAAGAAGAAATGGGATAGATGTCAGCAGTAAGATGGCCATAGTGAGACACAAAAGACTTGGAAGAAATGGAGAGAGAGAGAGAGAGAGAGAGAAAGAGAGAGAGAGAGAGAGAGAGTAAAGGTGTTCATGGGGTCCTAAGGGTTGCTGTGGATGGAGAAGTGTGTATAATCAGGTAGTTACAGGAAATAACTTGGGTTCTTATCTGAAGTCTCTATCTGAAATCTAAGCAGATTCAGAAAGGACTTAATTTTTCCCAGGTGCTCTTTCTTCCATGGTCTTCCATGGATATTCTTATTTACTTCACACAGCATCCCTATGAAAGAAATTACAATAATAATACCTTACATCTTTCATATGCATGATGGCCTGTGTTGGGCATAGTGCTGGTGTTCCATTTGCATTGCCTTTCCAGAATAGCCCTTTATAATTGAGACAGTCGCTGAGGTGGGGTAATTCACTCAATGAGCTGAAACCCAGATATATTTGGACCCGGTTATAGAACTTGTAACCCAAACATATTTGACCCAAAGTCCAGCCTTTCTTGTATTATGATGCTTCCTCAGTGAATGAAGAAATGGAGATGGATGAAGAGGCATGAATAAATGTCCATGCATGATAAGTTGTATTTTGGTGGGTAAACTTAATACCTGTCCATGTACTCAGACAAGCACTCTTTCCTTAAATCCCTCACAATGAAATTAAGGTAATAGACAAAGGAAGTTCTTAGAGTGAAGATTTCTATGACATATGGTGATGGTCAGGCAAGAAATCAGAATATTTGGCTAGTACCCATTGCTATTCTTTGTGTCTAACTGTCCCCCCAAAGCTTCATATAGTCATGGGTGGACTTCTAGAGTTTATGATTAATAAACTGTTATAATATTTGCTCCTACTGTTTTGATGTTTTCTGCTGCCATGAACTTCTGCTTCTGCCATGTGCCACTCTGCCTTGAAGCCCACTGAGTATGGACTGAAACCTCCACAAACTATGAGCTAAATAATCCTTTCCTTTCTTAGTGTTTGGTGTCATTGTTGTCCCAGCAACAAGAGAAAAGTAACTGAGACAGAATTTGTTACTGAGAAGTGGAGTCATTGCTACGACTATGAGGTTCCAGAGCCACTGGGAATGGCTTATGGGAAGAGATAGAAAAAGCTTGGAGATGTCACCTGAAAGAGAAGAGCAACAATGCCTTCAGCTGTTCTGTGTGGGAGATTCTGATCAGAGTTCAGAAGACCAGGAGGCTAATATAAAGCCTGCCTATAAAGGCCAAGCTGGGGAGTTTTCTGCTGAGAAAAAGAACTACACTGGTTGCTGGACTCCAAATGATATGTGGTATGGCTTGGCAGAAAGTTTGTTTGAATTTTGGTTGTGTCAGAGACCTTGCCTAGACTAAATGCAGTGGATGGATTAATCTGGCAAAAGAAATTTCAAGGCAGTCAAATGTTAAGACAATGGCATGGCTATTGTTGGGAACATTTAGTTAGATTTATATTGAGAATCAAGAGCAAAGATTCCAGCAGGATGATTTAAAATGTTATGAGTTTGACCAGAAAGGAAGCTTCAATAAAGCTGTGGACTGCAAAGATAGAGCTAAGAATATCTCCATTGTCCAGAAGGAACAGAACAGAAAACATGGCCTGAGGGCATCTGAAGAAGCAGCAAATCTTCACCCCGTTGCAGCTTCAAAACTGCAAAAGTGAAAGACTTTGAGGAGAACGCTACAGAGCACCATGTTCCAGAATGGGGGTAGCAGCCACAGCAGTTTTCAGGATAGCAGTGGCATAGATAATTTGGTTTCAGAATCAGGGCCAGAGTGCTCAGCAATCTAGGCACTAGACACATACAGCCAAGAGAGATCTGGCTACTGTTGTAGCTGGTGGCAGACCTTGGCATCATCCACATGGCACTGTTTTGGACACAGTGCTAGAGTTCTGAGGTTAAGAAGGTTTCCATCTAAATTTCAGAAGGCCTGTGAGGCCAGGCAATGTGTCCCTGACAGGGTGGTGTGTGAAGCTGTGAATCAGAACCCTAAATTGCAATGGAGACCCTAGAAGTTCAGAAAAACCAGGAATGTGGATCATCTAAGAAAAACTGCAAGGAGAAAGCAAAGCAGGCATAACAGAAAAGCCATGGGAGATATAGCCCCCAGAAGTGCCATAGGGGAATATCCAAACAAGGGCTTTGGAACTCATAGCTCATTACAGATTGATTTGGATATTCCACATGGAACTATATGACTTAATGTTTGCCCTTCCAGATTTTGGACTTAGGGTCCCAATGATTTGTATTCCCTTGTTTGTGCTTTTTGGAATGGCAACATTTTCTTGTGCCACTGAATGCTGGAAATGTTTAACTTTTCATTTGCATAAGGGCTCACAGCTAAGTGTTTTTTTAGATCTTGGAGGAGACTTGGAACTCAGACCTCTCAGCAATGCTGAAACCATCAGGACTTTGGCAACTCTTAGGGATGGACTAAAATGCCTTTTGCATAAAGGGGTGTGCATGAGTCTTTGAGAGTCCAGGGTGGAATGTTACCGTTTGTGTGTAGTTGTCCCCCAAAAGCTTCATGTAGTCTTGGGGTGGACTTCTAGAGTTTTTGATTAATTCATGATGTGTTTCTGGGATTTTGGGTGTGAGTACTATACCCACTCTGGGATACATAGCCTGGATGCAGTATAAAAAAGGGAGAGAGGTTTACTCTCTGCCTCTGCTGCTCTTGCTGTTGCCACCACAGCTCCTGTCCTTGTGCTCTTGTTGTTTTGCTGTTTTTCACTGCCATGAACAGTTTCCCTCTGCCACGTACCACTCTGCCTTGAAGCCAGCTGAGTATGGAAATAAACCTTTCCTTCTTTAATTGTGAGTGTCACATATTTTGTCCCAGCAACAAGAGAAAAGTAACAGAGACACCCACCCTAGATTATAACTTAATGAGAAAAAAGTCAAACATGCAAAATAAAAATCCAAACCTTTTAGTGTAAGCTGTGACAATGAGAGGAATCTCAGGAGGCTGTAGAAAGCTGTGGTCAGATGGGACTTTGGAAGCTATTGTTCCATTCAGCATCCTGCTAGCCTCTGGGCTTCACACCAAAAAACTACAAATAAATCCACTTTGGCTTCCTGACTCTCCAAGAGTGAAGAGGGAGCTGGGCCTCTGAAGGGGAGGTCTTTCTGGAAGACTTTTTAACCGAGCTCACAGGCGGATGGCCTTCCTTCAGTTTCTGCTAGCTACTAAAGCTGTACATAGGGAGACAGTCTGAAGGGAGGAAAGGTCTGACAGACGGAACCCAAGGGACCACCTGCTATGGCCAGTTAGTCTTCTTTCCACCACCACAGAGTCCTATGGGATTGCTTGCTTTCCTTGGCTCCTGATGGTGCAAGATGGGGTTGTGATGTGTCCCAGGGCTGTATAGAAATTTGAGGTTTAACCCAATACACCAAAAATTCTCCATGGTGGCATTACCCAAGCTCTTGCCTCTAAATTTAGTATTTTTGTTACTAAGTTATAATTTTTATAAATGAGCCATCGATAGTACCACAAAATTATATACTCTAAGGACTTTCAGCTCAACTTTCAGGATATGGTTAAAAACATATATTAGGTCCATAAAATGAATTTTCCAAATTCTAAGCCCCAAACGACATTTTCCCCTTCATAATCAAAATTTCATGTTTCACTTTTAATTTATGGTAAAGACTTTATTATCTGATATAATGGAAAGATGAGAGTGGCATATGAGTTAAGATTTCCACTTATCTGAGCTTTAATTCCAGTTAATTTCCTAAACTTCCTAATGCCCTGTCTGCTCCATGGAGCAGAAAATTACAGATGTCCTCGAAATGGTTATTTAAATGTAAGGAGTTTTAACAACTCCCCTGGAGAGATCATGAATTGAGCACATAAAAATAATCTCTCATTTCCAAGTGAGTTTTGAAAAACCCAACAGTTTGCAACATGTCCTGATACTATGCTAAAAGATAAAGCTTCACTTCAGGAATAATTAGGCTTGAGAGTAACAAGTTTTGGCTGGCAGAGGACAGTACACTGCTGTCTGGCTCTGGGAGAGGAGTACAAAGATGAGACAAAATGGGTCAAGGGTGGCAAAAGAGGGCCACACTCTAACTCATCACCAGAGATCACCCGTTGTGACCCAATTTTTTGGTCAGTGTACAATGGCATAAAATTATATTGGAGAACAAAAACCAGTTTCTGGAATGATATATGTGGTAAATGGCAGAAACTGAAGCTTTAACAAGAACAAGAATTTTATGTTCTGCCACTTTTAGAGTAATTTTTTTTTCTTCATTTGCAACCAGGAGGAATTGCAAGAGCCTTTTTTGTCATATTTACAAATACCAATGTTACCCACTCCCCATTTTTTCTTTATCAGCTTGCCCTTTTGATAGGTGCGTACGCAGTAAAATGAATAAATTCAGCATATTTTCCTGTTCGCCAAGCATAAATTATTACTGGCTGTGGTGAAAGGCTATTTGAAAAGCTGTTTTCTTTTATGGAGGAGCCTTCTTTTATCTATAAATGATTCTGTTTGAAGTCACAGTCGATATTGTCTTATCTGTGACCTCAGGAAACTGAACCGTGATGACATATTTCCATTCTCAGAGGGGATTCAGCATAAGCAGAATAAATTCTCCTAGTATATTCCTGTTCTTGGCTCAGATTCTCAGTCTTTGAAATACAAGGAGAATTACCAAAGCATTAGTATGAGACATGACACCATTGCATATTATCTGATGAGTGCGTTATAACTGGCTGGCTTCAGCTTTGCATGGGGCAGTAGACCTGGAGATGATGCCTAAGATCCCTTCCGACTGAACGCACAAGTTTTTCATAGCAGTGTCCTTTGGTGAGTAATGGGCTGCATTGCTTGTCCCATGCTGCTAATATATTAGCTTCTATGCTGCTGTTTCAGCTTGCATTCACTAAGTTATGGGTTCTCTCAAAGAAGAAACCCTGTGCTTCTCACACTTGAAAGAGTTGTAGCAGTTTGATGAAGTATCAGTTTGAAGTAGCGCTAACAAAATGTCTATCTATCAGAAGGGCTTAGCTTTTATTCAATGACAAATGGAGTGGAAACTCATAAAGAGTTTTTACACCATGGCACATTTATTCAGCCTTCATTTCATCTGATGCCTGTCTTCCACATACTGTTTTCATCATAATAAAGTGGGCAGTGAACCACCAAGTTGGCATCTAATATTAGCGTGCTATGTTGTACCATTTACCATTTTGCTATTATCTTGATGGATTGATGCTTTCCTCCTTATTTACTTATTTTTTATTTTTGAAGAATGCAACGATTTCTTAAAATGAATGTTTTAAATAAGGCAGTGCTGGACGGTGACTTCTAACAACTCAGGCATTGGCACTGAATAGACAAGATTGGATATTTTGAATCCCGCACTATAAGACAGAAAGTGATACTGAATCAGGCCTCTTGGCTCTGGGCAGGGCTGACTCATAGCTGTGACTCTCTATGCAGAAGGCAGCAAGACGCACTCAGAGGAGACTGAGTCACTTGCCCAGGCAGCACGTGCAGCAGGTTAAGCAGTGAGACCAACTGGTTGACAAGCCGTGGTGCCTGTTCTCTCAGTGAAGTGACAAGCATGTGAGAATTATTCATCCTCATGTGTTAGGTCTTAAAATAGTCTGCGCTGCTGATCCATTTATGGGAAATGTGCAACCAGTTTTCTTTGTCCACCGGGGTGAAAGTTCAAGTGACCTAAATCCTTGGTGGTAGATCTATGCAGAGAGTCAAAAACTTTGCGGTTGACTTTGACTACATTTGCTTTTCTCCCAGAAATAACTTACTTAGTCGCATGATTTTTTGTCCAGGGAATTCCTTCTGAGGCAGTCACCCCAAGACCCTTGGAATCTTTGTTATCATGATCTATAAAGGGCACAAAGGGGTTAGGGCTCCTCAGTTGTAAGTAACAGAAAATAATTCTGAATACTGAAGTGGAATAACAAGATTGTAGATAACTAAGCTTCTGGAAGACAGAGTGCAGGAAGCATAGCACCTGCTTCATAGCAAGTTGATTCTGGCTGGATCAAGACAGCTGTGGCAGGGGTATCTCACCAGTTTTTCTGACCTGGCTTCATTGGTTTAAAGAGTGTACAAATCACCATCTTCATCCATAAATGTATATCAGTAGAAGAAGGAAAATCTGATCCCTTGGTTTCCTGGACTGCTGGAATCACTATCCCTTCAAGAACACAGATGCAGTATGGACAGTTACCAAAAAAGAGACTAGAGATGATTAGGAAGGAGGAAAATCCTTCCTGGGTGACATGTCCGTGGCAAGGCATCTCCCCACCTCTAATATCCCATCTCTCCAACTCAGTTAAATTTAGCTCCACATTTATTAAGTAAAAGATCAACTCCGTACAAGACACAGTGTTAGGTATGGGACATTCTTGGAAAAAAGTGTTTCTGCACTTTGCAGCCAGTCAAGTTACAATTAGTGTAGCCATGCAATCTCCGGGCTTTTCACTGAGGAGTAGAAGAGAAGTGCTACTCCCTGTGGACTGCATTTTGACATTGCCTTTGGATTATCTGATGCTTTCAGGAAAGCTGTGAATCATGTATGGCTCTGACTCCTCCTGTATGTCTCATCTTTACCTCTTTTGGGTGTTCTTTCACCCTGCAAAGATCATTACACTTCCTGCTTTCTGCTTGTGTGCTTCCAAGCATGAAGAAATAATGAGATCACTAGAATATCATTCAAGTGGTATCATTAAGATGTTAGGTGAAAACAGACATGAAGGATCTTATTGGGCTGCTCAACAGATTTTAAATCTGGAGTGTGGCAATGGTTGAATAGCTGTGTGAATTCATTAAAAAATAGCCCATTTTATATTGAAAATAGGTAAATTTTATGGCATGAAAATTATACCTCAATTAAATTATTATTAAAAAAAAGAATTAAAGGGGCACCTCTTTGGTTGGGAAAACCTTTCAGAAGTGGAGTAAAATGAAAGACACAAGGTGGTGGAGGAGTTTTTGAGCAGCCTGCCTGGGGCACTAATGATGCTGGGACTGAAATACAGTGCACACATGGCTAGGAGGCTGCCCATCTAGTGGCTACCTGGTTTGTCACCACCCTGTTTCTGTAAACTTGGGACTTGTGAGTATTGCTGAGGGGTTCACCTCACAGAACAGTGCTGTCAGTGAGGAGGGGGCAGAAAACAAGATGTGTAGTCTACTTGAAGTGAGGAGAGACTTCTAGTTTGTAACTTCTCCATTCTTGAGATCTCTTCCCTTTTAGCCCTGGAAGTTCTCTTGAAGAGAAGCAGATAAATGGAAGTACTGAATGTTTCTCATTCCCGCCCCAAAGGATAGCATCCTTCGAGAAGAAATAATAAATCCTATATCCCAGAGATTAATCCATAATGTATAATCTCCCCTACTTCAAGTGTTTCATGGCCCATGACCATTTGGTTGGCAGGATGATTTTTTCCTGGCAGGTATCTTTGTAGAATATCCACAATAATCTTCAGTACTTATGACAACCAGTATTAATGATTCCTCTTGGGTTTTGGGATTCCTCAACAACTATTTCCATCTTAACTCCATATCGTCCCATAACTCTACAACTCTATGTTGTCCTTCAGTACCCTTAACATTGGCTTGCTCCACATGTATTGAATTTTCTTTCCTTCCTCTTCTGTGTAACAACCCATTGCCATGTCATCTTATGCATCCTTGCTTGTATGTGTCCCCTTTTCTTCCTACTCACATAGCCCAAGTGCCAATTCCTCTAAAGAGCTTTCCTTGACTGTATCTATCCCACGACACTATATCCTTTCCCTGATCCAGACAATAATTATATCCTCATTTGAGTTTCACTTTTCATTCCACTATCCTGTACTAAAATGTATTTTCTTATTAGCTCTTCTGCAATATTTTTGCCCTGATCTGTAAAAGTAGACACTCTTTCATTTTTGTGGCATCTTTCGCAGCATCTACACGAATGGTGGAACTTTATAAATATCCTGCTATTTTCTTCTGGTCTCTCTAAATATTACTGGGATATGTGGGAGGGGGATATTTATTGATCTCTCTTTTTAATGGAGAGCAGAAATTCCTTTCTGTTTCCAAATAAGTGTATATTGGAGTCAACTCTCTCTGACACTTTTTCCACCCTCCTAAACATTTCAGCCCTGCATAAGTGAGTGATTAGTGAAAATGGTTAGGCTCAGTGATCATTTTGGCAAATTATGAAAAGAAGGATGTATGTCCCTTAAGAGATATATGTTCCTCTCATCAACAAAGTAAGCAAACAAAGAAACAACTGTAATGCACCCCATTCATTTTTGGACCATGGCTCAGTGAGGAACCTAGCTTCTCTTTGGTTTCTCCTTATAGGAGAAGGATCTTGCTATATTAATGATCATGATGAGGAGAGACAGGTATTTTTGCCTTCTGTTCTAGCTTTCTTGTAAACCTATAACTAAGGTGTAAAAAAATCTTCCCTATTGCATCAACTTATCTGTCCTCAATTTGAGTGAGGAGAAATGAAACCAAATCACATTTTTTAATTCTATTGTCCCTAAGTAGGCTACACCTTGGGAAGGGAAGAATGCAGGTATTTTGCAGTGTATTTTCAAGGTCAATATTTGGATTTTTGTTCAGATATCTGTTCTTTCAGGTCCAACCTGTTGACCACAGCAACAGACAGGAGAACCAATGAGTATTAGTTTGAGCCCAGTCACTACTTTAAACTATTGAAATGAGATAAGTTCAAACAATTTGCTCAACCTTATTTATTTTTTATTAATTTTATTGAGAAACAAATAGCAATGAGACGGTTTCAAAACAGATTAGTAGGACAGTTTCAATAATTAATACATTGAATATTATTAGCTTCATAGTACAAGATGCAGACAGGATATCCTGTCCAAACACTATTAGTGCAAATCTTCTCATTGAATTAAGAGAAAGTAGCTGTATATCAATCCTAAATATTTTGAATATACAGGTACAAAATGTTCATTCATTTATATCCCCCCCTTTTTTTAGTTTTACCTAAGATGGGTATTCCATTGCCATTTAAATATTTTGGGTGTGTGCATTCAGCAAAATAATCCAATATAATCCAGTAGTCCATAATAGTAGTGGGTTATCTGTATGCCTGGCAATGTCAACTGTGAAATTTTAGATAACATCATCCTGCAATCCTTAGTAAGAATGTGAGTGTCAGTGTCTGTGTACCATGCTTCTCTAGGGTAGAGATTCTCTCCCTCATGGATATCCCAAGCAGCAGTGGGGTGAGAGGCCAGAGTGGAACACTGAAATTGTCAGACCCTGAAACCTATCCTGACATTGGGGGACCCTGCCAATTTGTGCAAGACCTGCTAAATATTTCTCAGTTGCAACTATCTATATTATTTAGCTCCTTCTGAACATTCTTGGCTAACCCTAGACATTAATGGACTCCCATTGGTCACATGACAAAGCCTACATATGCAACATTTCCCACATCCTAGGATCCCCTAGCCACAGCTGACATGACATACGAGCAGTGAAGTACTAGAAGGAAAAGCTGTAGACCCAAAGTTAGTTACCATTATATTCAGGCCTGAAGGAAATACTTCAGCACACATCCAGGTATATACATATATTATGTTCCCAAAGGTCACTCCCTATCCCTCACATTTAACCATTCAAAATAGGGCCAGTATCTCTGTAGCTTTGAGGTGGTGTTTGTTTTTTTTTTTTTTTTTTTTTTTTTTTTTTTTTTTTTTTTCTCTTGCTAATTATTTCCTATATTGGAAACATGTTCACGTATTTTCCAGTGGCAGGCCCACTAATGAGGAGATTATTATAGGGTTTCTGTGAGGCTTTCCAGGACTATGTGCTTGATTCCCAGAGAATGAGACAGATGTTCCTATCTATAAAAGTGATAGAAACTGAAGCAGAAGCAATGTGCCTCTAAAGTAGGAAATATTACTGGGCTTTGCTGGCCTCGAGGATGAGAAGGTTGGTTATTTTTTGAGTAAAACTTTACATCCACAAGTGAAAGTGTAAAAGCATGGCAATGAGAATAATCCTCTGCATGATCTCTTTGCTTCACCGAGGCTCGACTCAGCTGTCTTCTGTTTTCAAGGTATCGAATAGCAGAATGTGCCCTCTCCTTTTGCCCTCATCTCCCAAGGTAGTGAATGAGCCCTGAATTCTCTTTGATTCTGAATGCGCAGCAGAACGAAAGGGCCTTCATTTAAAATGGGGAGGCTGAGCCAGCCTGGTTTCTTGCCAGTTCCCTCAGTGAGCTCAGGGCTGACCTTTTGACTCGGCAACTGGCCTGCTAGTTAAGTGCAACCGCGGAAGAGTTGCTTTACAGGATTTCCTGCTTATTAAAAATGGAGTGTGGCCACCAGGGACTGAGACACAAAAGTAATAAAAAGAGCACCTAATAAAAGCTATAAAGTGTGTGCACACATATTCTAAGATGGGCCGGTAGAGTGATCTTTAACCTCCACTTACCCCTTAAGACTAGGATTTGAAGAAATGAAACTACAGCTATCAAATTGGGATCAGAGGACACTCTCAAATCTCCTACCCCAAGCTGTTTTCCAAATGATGAAACTATGATACTGAGTATATTTTTTTACATCTAATTAATAGTTTTCACATTTCAATTAGCAATAATTGTGGCTTGGATAAACCTCATTGGCTACGATATTGCCTCTGCATATAGTAGTTTTCATATTGCAAGATGTGGGCATTAGTTTTACAAATAAGTAGAAAAAATACACGTTTGTACATATAATGACAGCAATGTGTATAATTTAATTTAAATTAATTAACAGATGTGTAGGCAAATCAGTGTCAGCTTTTAAGACCTTGAATAACACATATCTTATGACCTGGCACAATTTAGCACTATCCTCAGCTATGAGGTTTTTTTTTTTTTGAAAGCCTTCTGTCATCATCTTCTTGCTACCTCTCTGTGGTATCTTCTTAGGTAACTTTGAAAGTGAACTTGTTTTCAATAGGGTGATCAGAATGTACAGATATTCCCTAAGTTTTATTATATAAATGACTTTTTATATAGTTATTTTCTTGCTGCCTATCATTGAGCTATCTTTTTAATGATTTAGTTTTTTTGTCTTTTTGAGACAGGGTCTCACTATGCAGTTCAGGCTGTCCTTAAGCTCACTTTGTAGCTCAGGCTGGTCTCGAACTCACAACAATCCTCCTGCCTCAGCCTCCCGAGTGCTGGGATTACAGGCGTGCGCCACCACGCCCGGCTAATGATTTAGTTTTAATAGGCACATGTTTGTTGTACATGATTACATTCATAGTAGGGAGCTGGTAAGTGGACATGACATTTCTTAATTCTTTTTTTTAGGGAAGGCTCTACAGGGAGTTTAAGGTCTCAATACTACATCTGACTAGTAGTGATTAGCCTGTTTACAGCCTCCCAAGAGCTGGGATTATAGGAGCATACCACCCCACCCACTCTTAATTGCCCTCTTAGCATGCCCTAGGGGCAGGGCAGGCATGGCAGGTCCAGGGATTGAACCTTGCAGGCACTTTAATCCACTGATTTGGCTGGCCCTCTTAATTTCTTTTAATCTCCCAAATTTTACACATTTTCAAATTTTCTACCATAGGAGGAAAGCTGATTGTCCCCATAGGGAGCATAGGGGTGGCTGGTGCCATATTTACTAGATTCTGTTCCCTCAGTGTGAGTAGTTTAGAAAGCAGTCAACAGAAAGGATACAGATCACCCCACACTGCTCTCAGTGATGGGCCAGTGCAGCATAACAGTGCGGAGTTAGGCCCCAGAAAGCAGATTCTCTTCGTACAAGGTGGCAGGCTATAGAGGAGGGAGCTGAGGTCAGCCAGAGGTAGACCCAGCTTGCTCTTCCTCCCTCCCTATTGTTTCACTTGAGACACATCAAATTGTTGCCCTCAGTATCTTCTTCTGTGCAATGGCTGTGTTTGTGTGTGTACCCTGGGACAGGGGAAGCCAGATCATCTCTTAACTCTGAGCTTTCACACTCTGATTCCTTGATTATGGGTTCAGAACAACTAGAAAGGCTCTCTTGGGATTAGCTATCTATTTCACCGCTTTGTGTAACAGCAGTTTTGTACCCAAAACACTTGGAATAAAAGGTAACCTGGTCTGTCTGAGTCACTAACAAAATGGTAACTCATTTAGATAGTGCTTCCTATGTGGACTTTTAACAAATGCTACTGGAAGAAAGATCTCTACCCTTTATTGATCAGAGTACCAGGGAAGAGGTGTCTTGGGCTAAAAAAGAGACTTTACTGTATTCCTTCCAATAAGTCATACTCTATATAATGGCAAAGGGTTCTGTGGAGTTTTCTTCACCTGAAAAATACAAAATAAGGTGGTGAAAGGGAGTGAATAAATATCACAGGATTTTTGAGAGGTATCTGGCTTGCTAATGGGGCAGTTTCTGTTCCCAGGAAAGCTCACTGGGACACAATTAGTGAGTGGCGTATATGGGGATAAAGGAAAACATCAATACCTTGCCCATCTAGAATGAGACTCGAGGCCTCTACTGAGTGGCCCACCTTGTTCATGAACTAAGACTGAGCTAAGAAAATATTTCTCTTCTTCCCCATTGGTTTAGTGTTCTGAAAAAAAAAAAAGTGACTCTACTGTATTCCTTGTTCCGGTTTAGTGTTAGAGTTTCTAAGGGTGGTGTGTCTTCAGTTCATCTTTTGAACAAGATGAAGCAAAAAATGAAGAGTGTCAAAGAACCAGTGCACACATGATGCTGGGAGTACAAAATGCTTCCGTAATCCATTATTTTGGAGGCCCCTGAGTTTCATTCTAGATGGAATAGCTCAGACCTATGAAGTGTTCTGCTTCAGCGGAGGCAGGTCCTGAGACTAGAGAATGGGGTTGCTCAAATGCTCAAGGGAGGACAGTAGAGAAGAAAATTGTTCCTAAAGGCTTAAGAACTTTGGAACAAAGGATTTGGGATTTTCTGGGATGGCCTTCATAAAGAATTTAACATTTTGGATATTTTTATTTTGTATTATATAAAAATTTATGTTTGTGTAAGGCTTAAAAACTCTCTCTTCTTTCTATTGACATTTTTCTTAATTATTCTAACCTTTCAGGAGATTCAGATATTCCCACTTCTCTTGCCATTTCAGGAGTTTAAGAGGATTAGGAAAGAGTATAAAAGGGAACTTTTATTAGAGATATTTGTCATATTTGTCTTTTTTTTTTTTTCAGTCAAGGAAGCAGAGTCCCACAAACCAATGTTTGGTACCCAAGAAACTCCTGGAATGCCAAATTTGTATAACCAAGTCACCTGCACAGATCATGTAGACTGGCCATTATTAGGCTATCTTTTCAAAATGAGATAATTTTGTGAGGCAGAGTCTCACTATATAGTTCAGGCTGGCCTTGAACTCACTATGTAGCCAAGGCTGGCCTAAAACTCACAGTGATCCTCCTGCCTTGCAGGTGCGTGCCCCCACACTTGGCTAAAATGGATGTTTACAAGTGAGAGTCACCAAATTTTTGAACACACTACCCTTTCTTTGAGCTAATTAATAGTATAGATGTGGGGAAAGCAGCCAGCGCAGTGCAAGCAACTGCGGCTTGTGTGTGGATTATGCTGGCTCCACAGTTTGCATTCGTAGAGGGCCCTTATTATCCCGTACAATCCTGAATAACTCTTTGGCCATAATTGCTTATTCAATTGGGAGAGAAGGATCAACAACAAAAGCATAATGATCAAACATTTGCTCTCATTTAAAAAAGAAATATTTTCAAAGATAGGATTTTTCTGGTATGTCTTTGTCTTACAGTTTCCAAACACAGCATGCAGTCTTTTGACTCTATGATCACTGCCGCTTACCTTAGATGGTGGCAACTTGGAAAGGAGGAGCTGCCAGTCTAGAAAGCCATGCCCTCTCCTGGGACCACAGGGTGCCAGAAGGTTTAAACTGCAGTCCAGCAGGAAAACAGAAGCTAATTCAGGCCTGGACACTGAAGGCTGTTTTTCAATCTGTAAAACCATTCTTCTCCAATTACTGAAACCAGAAGTTGTTTAAATTGGAAAAGAATTATTTTTGTTGTGGTTATGGTAAAGATAATTTTTGATTCTTTTAGAACACATTACCCACTTCTCCATAGCTTAATTGGAGTTAGCTTTTTAAAAGGGATGAATTAACACCACATTTTGCTTGTAATTATAAGGATCAGTGGCTTCCCCAGGCCCTTGTAAAGCTAGGAATCTTCTTGTTGAGGAATAGAAAACAGAAAGCTAAGTTGCTTACCCTGGAGGACACCCAGCCTTCACTCACACGCTGAAGGTTGAGAAAGGTTTTCTTTCTCCAATGAGTAGAATATTAAAATTGGGTGGGTTCAAGAGGTTTCATTTTTGCAGTATTTCACACACACACACACACACACACACAATTTTTTTTAAACGTGGGCACAATGAATTGTTTGTGCTCACACATACGCTGACAGCATTTGTTTTATGCACCTGCTCTTCTCTAGTTCCAGTTTGCTTCAATCTTTCAGTTTTGTTTTAATGTGCAGGCATTTGCTGAGTGTAACCATGCAAGTGAGTATCTGGGCTCTCCTGGTTTTTAGAAATGAATCCACATTTTAACAGTTTCTCATCCCTCACCTGGATTTGGAAAAAGAGAATACATCAGAGTAATTAATAGTTTTTTCCACGTTCCAAAGTGCTTGCACTTGCTTTCTACTAATAATCCTCAATTTAGAGCTGACTACTTGGTTGGTCAAAGAGTCCCTTGAGCCTTACAATAGTGTGTATCATTTACATAGCATTTTTAAAGCTCCTTTCAATCATTAATTCATTCATTCATAGCTATCCTTTCCCCACACCCATTTAATCCATGAATAAGCAAACTGGGCCAAGTAGAGACTAAATGGCTATGCCAGGGCCATATGAGTGTTTGCCTAAATCCTTTATTTATTGTTTTGAATTTCAAAGAATGAAGATGTGTTTTAACTCCAGGGCTCAACTATCATGCTACAGCGTAGTTCCTGAATCTGGCCCATCTGGGAAATAATTGCTCTTTGTACTATGAAGTCTTCAAGTAGAAATGAGAATGCTATTAGTGTTTAATATTATGGCACCTTCCATGATCTGTAGACTCTCCACCTTTCATTCTTTTCTTGAGGAGAAACTTTTGTGATGCTTTCCGAAATCTAACACTAAAGACCTTGGAACTCAGTCTGCCTGGGTTAGTGTAAACCAAAGACATTGGCAGAGGGTCTAGGTCATGGTCTTCTGAGGGGCCCTTGGCAAAGAAGGAAAGATTAAGATGCCATCTGAACTGCAGATCATGCAGATAGAAATTTAAGCTCGATAATACTCATCTTATGTATTCTACAGACCATTGGTAAAGCAAGGGTGGAGAAACAGGTGGAGAAGGCGTCACTAAAAGCACCCAAGAAATCGTGCTTTTCCTGCTCTTTTACACACTTGGGATCTGAAAGGCCCTATTAGCAGCCAGTATACCACAGGGCTATAGGACCAAGAAAGACCCGCTTCATTGTCTGTTACCCTGAGCTCAGTATTCCATGTGAGGTGAGAAGAAAAGATAGTGCTATGGAAAAGATAGGAAAGGAAAGGTGGAGACCAGAGCCTACATTGGGAAGGTATGTACTCCAGGGGAGATGGACCGGAGATTATTAGTCTCAAGTTCCTAGAGACTAATAATCATTCCCAGATGGCCACTAGGTTGCCTTTATTTAAATGCCCCAAGAGAAACTAAATGGGATACTGCTTGAATTTCCTACAGCTGTTATAAAGAAATCATTAGGAAATTGGTGGCTTCAGACCTTAGAAATGTATTCTTTTCATGGCTGTGGAGGCAAGAAAACCTAAGCTGCATATTGACAAGACTGACTCCCTCTGAAGGCGAGGAGAGTCCAACTCATGCTTCTGCTGTGGGTGACCCACAGCCAATGGGTGTTTCTTGTTGGGTCGCAGCACAGCTCATCTCCGCCTTCTTCTTACTGCCGCCTTCACTCAGGAGCTCTTGTCTACGTATCTGAAGTTTTCCTCTTCCACCTCTTACAAGGACATTGACTGCCCAGCAAATTGAGGAAAACGCCTCAGTCTGAGATGGTCTTATCTCGCTTAACCTTAAGTATATCTTGCAAAGACTCTATTTCTAAATAATTTCTAAATAAGATCTTCACATGTACTAGGGATTGAAATTTGGACTTGTTTTTATCAAAGACATACTTGTACATTTTGTGTGACATCTCTCAGGTGGTGACTTGGGAAGAAGCTAGCTCAGTCTCTAGACACTGCATACTGAGTCTCACTCACAACCCCCGAGAGAGACCAATGGTGAGTTTAAATGCATCAAGCTCTATGTCCAAGTAGAAAATTGCTCCATAATTCGGGAGTCCCCATGACAATATATGTCTCCTGGAAAAGGGTCTGTTCTCTGATGGCAGGGCCAATGCCATGCCATGCACACTAGCAGACAGATTCCTCTTCTTCTTTTTCATGGTGATCTTGGCCACATTTCTTGGTGTTCATAAGAGGAATGCAGGTCTCTGACTCATGGGTGTCTGGGCCTTACAGATGGGACATTTTTCTTTTCATAGTATTGTGTGGGAGACCAACCTAGGTATACTGACAGTAACTTTGGGCTGATTCATTCTGTTCTCTCTCAAAACACTCCAAATCTGCCCCAGTCTTCCCACCCGTCCACATTGGTAACCTGACACTACCATCCTGTCCTCATTCTTCCATCTAATTGGTCTCTAGGTCATGCTGATCCCCCTTCTACTTTACGTTTCCTAACCCACTGTTCTCACTCTCACTCTGATCTCTACCAGGCTACTATTGCAGTTTCAGGAACTATTAACATTAGTTGCTTATTTGGTTTGCTTTTCTCCAGTCAAGACTTCTTTCCAAGAGAGCCAGCCAGATAGCTCAGTGGATTAAAGTGCCTGTTTAGGCAGACACTGGAACCAGGTTTGATCCATAGTGTGCCATTCTGGCCCCACCCCCCGGACTTGCTGAGCCAGGAATTGAGACTGGGCATAGTGGCGCGTGCCTTTAATCCCAGTGCTTGGGAGGCTGAAAATACAAAGAATCCGATCTATGTAGTAAGACCCTGTAGACTTTGTACTAAATTAAAAAAGAAAAGGCTTCTTTAATGATCCTATCCACCTGCACTCTACTGGAATACTGGTGCTTTTGAGAGTTTGCAAACACTCTTTTGCTTTAAATCTTTCACTGTCCTTCTTTACTATAGCCAACTCTTTATTTTTTTTTTTCATTTATTTTTATTTTATTAAAATACAAATGTCAATCAGATAGTTTCAAGACACCTTAACCATACACATTCGATGAATTAATACATTGAAAACTATTTTCATAATATTTTGGTATTGTACAAGGTGCATACATGATATTATATTTACAGATATTATTTTAGCAGATATCTCTTATCAGTGAATTAAGAGTTTCGTTGCTTACTTATCGAGAGGACTTCAATGACCACATAGGAAATATAAAGTTCTTGTGTTGGTATATAAGTCTTGATCTACCTAGGTCTTAACCATCTA
>PVKA01002561.1:0-123062 GCA_004027165.1 Ctenomys sociabilis | reverse complement strand
GGAGAGGAGAGGAGAGGAGAGGAGAGGAGAGGTCCCACATACCCTCACTACCACCACCACTGCTTGCCTCTTGATCCCTGTGCAGGATAGCAGATGAGTGGTGAAACTACCAAGTACTACCTGGCTTTGCATCTCGGTCATCCTCAGCACAAGGCAGCAGTGGTGACAACCAGAAGACCAACTGAACTGGAGACAAGACCCACACTATGAAGGAGCATTTTACTCAAAGACTCAAGTAGTACTGTACTATAGAGACCAGGTGAGACAGTATTAAGAGACAGGCTTTGAGAGGGTGAAAGGCAGAGATCTCCTCAGGTCTCCCAAGAAACTCAAATTCAGGCAGTGAAGATCACAGTGCCTGTGTTCAGTGGCAAGCCCAGGTTTGCTAGGTATGAACGTTAAAGCAGGTGGATCTAAAGATGACAGTTAGTCTGGTGAACTGCTTGAGGTCTTGAACCACTGTCGATCAATATCTGGTTGGACTAAGTGTCTATACTAAAATCACAGACCTCTTTGCTTAGGTTAGATGTGACTTACAGCACAATTCTTTAACAGTTCTAAAAGATTTTCAGTATCCAGGTTGTATTTGATGCAATTGCTGTTGCTGACTTTTCTACTACAGTCAAAGTGATATAGTTGTTGCCATCAGTTGGTTTTCTCTGTATACCAATATCTAGATTGCCTGGGGGATCACACATCATACTGTGGCCAATTCCCAAAGAACAAAGTATTGAACCAGAGAGCATGAAAACTACAGCGCAGAAAATAAAGTCATGAGAAGACAAGGCAACAAAAAGCTCCCCTGAACTGCCAGATATCCAAATCTCATTCTTGAGCACCAAAGGGAAGGGAACTGTAAGTGACACAGCAAAAATGTCTGAAAGGTATCAGAAGGCAACAGACAGTGCAGTAAAATAGTTGGTGAGTTCTAGGAACATATAAATAGATAATGGGCCTAATGAAATAAAGAATCAGTGAATTAGAGAAGACACTAGTAAAAATTTAGTAGAACTAAAGAAAGATGTGAAACAGGAATGTCCAGCATGGAAATTAATGGGAGCCCAATGAGACGTTTTAAACAGAACTTGAGGAAGTTAAAATTATGATTAAAAGTATGGAAAACAGAAGAGACCAACGAGGCCAAAGGGGAAGATCTAGAAGGGCTTTTGCTGGTGATTAATGGGACATGCTTTAAAAACAATAAATGAAGATGAAAACATATCCAGCAGCTACTAGAGGACTCAAATGAGACTCAAATAAGAGTAATAGGAATTAATAAAAACTAAGAAAATATCACAAAGGGTAGAAAAAGTATGCTTATAGAAGTAGTAGCTGATAAATTTCCAGATGTAGAAAAAGAAGTTAACATAAATAACATAGATAGAACCTAACAATCTATGATCAGAAAACAAAGCACTCCACACCACATCATAATCAAAATACCAAAACTGTAACACAAGAACAGAATCTTAAAAGCTGTTGAAGAAAGGTGATGGATCACATATAGAGAAAAACCCACACACATTATAGCAGACATCTTAACAAACCATAAGGGCAAGAAATACTTGGAAAAAACTGTTTCAAGCTCCACAAAACAAAAATAACTCCCAATAGACTGATATTATCTTGCAATATTATCTTTAAATTAGATGGAGAAGTAAGACATTTCCATGATATAAAGCCCTAGAAAATTTCATAACCACCAAACCCAAACTAGCACTCCAAAGAATTCTCAAGGCTATCCTAGAAGGAGATAACAAGTCCAGCAATGTCAAGAAGTCCAAAACAATGAATTCTTCAAGTAGGGCCAGCAATTAAAGGTAAAAAACCAAACAATAACGGGTAAAGAATACAATGTCAGGAACAAGTCAATATCTATCAATTATAACTATCAATGTAAAGAGTCTGAATTTACCAATCAAAATACACAGAGTAGCAGAATTGTTTAAAAAAAACAATCCAGGGTCAAGAAGATAGCTCAGTAGAATAAGCACTTACCTGGCAAGTGCAAGTCCCTGAGTTCAATCCCCAGTAGCACAAAAAAAGAAAAAGAACAATCCACATGTAGTGCAAAAGAAATTAATAGACTAAAAATGTTACTTTTCCAAAATAACTGAAAACCATCATACCATTGTGATATATGTGCATCCATGTGATATAGAAGTGCAATCTGTCCTAGCCAAATCTTGGAAACAATGCAAATACCCATCAACTTCAGATTTAAAAAGTGGTGTTTTTATACAATGAAATGTTACACAAATACAGAGTAGTACAAGGAAGGGAATTAAAAAGATCAAAGCAGAAATCAATAAAATGGGGACTAAAAAATTACAAAATAATAAAAGTATTTTTAAATAAACAAAACAGATCAACCCTTATCCATTCTTATGAAAAGTAAAACAAAGAAAAATTAATGCAATTAGAATAAACAAAGTGAAATCCCCATGAACACCAGAATGATACAGAAAATTACTAGCAACTATTTCATGAACTGCTATCCCATATAATTAGGGAATCCAGAAAAAGTAGAAAGATTCCTAGATTCACATAAATTATCAAAACTGAACAAAGAAGCCCTGACAATCTTCACTCACGCTACACCAGGCAATGAAATTGAAATACTAATTAAAAAGAAAAAGACAACTAAGAAAGTCCTTACTATGTGAACATAGTAAGTTCACAGCCAAATTCTGTAAGAACACTAAGACCAATATTTCTCAAACTCTTTCAGGAAATCAAGAGGAAAAGGGTATTCTCAGAATCATTCTAGGAAGCTAGCATTCCTGGATCACAGAACCAGACAAGAATCCAACTAAAAAAAAAAAAAAAGAAAGAAAAAAGAAAGATAAAGAACCACAGACCAAGCTCTTTAAGAACACATAAACATTAAAATACCTACAATCTTTAGACTGGTTTCAAGTAGGAAAAGGTCCTTTAAAGATTTCTCCAGATACAGCTTCTCTAACTGCAGTGGAACACCCATCTCTGCAAAAAAGAAACTGAAAAATGGGGATATGTTGGGCACCAAAAAGCTAGGAAATCAATCAAATAAATATATATGAGTTGGTCCAGTGCCTAAAGCAAACAAACCGCCTCGCTCCTGTCTGGTAAAGGTTAGGTATCAGCTGCTAGGTGTCACACAATACTAATTCCACAAAAGTGTAAATAAAGAACAGTTTTGTAAATGAAATACCTTGGAATTAATCTAACTAAAGAAGTCAAAGATCTATTCAGTGAAAATTACAGTACTTTGAAAAAAGAAATCAGAGGATTTCAGAAAATGGAAACAATTTCCCTGCTCCTGGATAGGAAGAACCAACATTTTGAAGATGGACATACTCCCAAAACTGCTGCATAGATTTAATGCAATCCCTATCAAACTACTACCAGCATACCTCCCAGACCTAGAGAAATTGTATATAAAATTAATTTGGAGCCAGAAAAAAAAAAAAAAAAACAGAATAGCAAAGGCAATCCTGGGCAACAAAGACAAGGCAGGAGGGATTACAATTCTTGACGTGAAATTATACTACAAACCTATTGTGGTAAAATCAACATGGTATTAGCAACAAAATAGGATTGCTGAGGATCAATGGAATAGATTAGAAGACACAAAATCCTCTACAAACACACTCAGTCACCTTATCTTAAACAAAGGAGCAAAACATGTTTCCTGGAAGAAAGATAGACCTTTTAACAAATGATGCTGGCAAAACTGGCTCTCTACAAGCTGAAAACTAAAACTTGACCCACGTCTATCACCATGCACTAAGCTAACATAAAAGGGATTAAAGATCTAAACATTAAAACAGAAACATTCAATCTCCTGGAAGAGAAAGTAGGAAGAACTATTGAAGACATAGGAATATGCAAAGAGTTCATCAACAGAAATAAAATCACAAGGGTAATACTTGAAAGAATTAACAACTGGGACCTCCACTTATTGAGAAGTTTTTGAAAATCAAAAGAAATTACCAACAAAGTGAAAAGACAACCCACAAATTTGGGTTTATTAACACTCAAAAGTCTTCTCTCTAGAATTTATAAAGAACTAAAAAAATTAGGGCCCCTAAATTTAAAGACCCAATCAAGAAATGGGCATCATAGATGAACATACACTTCTCAGAGAATGAAATTAGAGAAGCAAATAAATATATGAAAAAAAGCTCCACATCAATAGCCATCCATGAAATGCAAATTAAAGCACTGAAATACCATCTCACCCCAGGAAGACTGGCTATCATAATGAAACCAACAAATACAAATGTTGGAGAGGCTATGGGAAGAAAGGACCCTTCTTCACTGCTGGTGGGAATGTAGACTTGTGCAACCATTATGGAAATCAGTGTAGAGACTCCTTAAAAAACTAGGACTGGAAGTCCCATTGAAACTAGCTATCCCCCTATTGGGAATTTTCCCAGAGAAACTGAAAATGTCATATCATAGTGATATACGTGCACATATGTTTATAGCAGCACAATTTATGATAGCCAAATCTTGAAAACAACCAAGATGCCCATCATCTGAGGAAAAAATGAAAAAGATGTGATTTTTTTTTCAATGGAGTATTACTCAGCTATAAAGAATAATAAACACAAAGCCTTCATATTTAAGTGGATGCCACTTGAAGATATACTCATGAGTGAAATAAACCAGACCCACATGTGTAAATATAATACAGTCTTTCTAGTATAAGAACTCAAAAGAAGAAATAAAAATAGAAAGGTATAACACAATTAAAAGGAAAGTAGAATTTAATAATTAAATAATGGAGAGGGCAAGGAGAAAGGCTAAGAAATATGACAGGGGCAGAACCATACACTTGTATGCACAAGATGGGTAAGGCAATGATCCTGAGAAACATCAGCAGGTTTTTGAAACTAGCAGTTAATTAGTAGGATTCTCACCCTGACTAACTATATATGCTGATACCTGTGAACTAAACAACTTCACTGAAGATAGCAATGTATAATACTATGGTCATACTTGGAGTGCCTGTCATTCTGGTCTTCTAAATATATACTGCTTGTCATGTCATACCAATAACTGCCATACTCTCTCTCAAGTAAATGTTTGTTTAAAAAAAAAGGTAATAAATGAAAACAAGAGACAAAAAATATCATAGGTCTGTTCTGCTACAATGCTGTGTATGGTCAGATTTCTAAACTTCTGTGTAAAAATATATGTAATTGTTTATTGCTACTTTTGAAATATTTTCCCGAGTTCCATAATTTATTTATTTATTTTACATTTTCCCCCTCTGTAGGGATTTAAGGTTTAACATGTCAATATTTGATGGAAAATACCTGTTCCATGTTATGTATAAGATTTTTGATATTCAGACAGATACTGAGGTTAAGTTCAACTGCCTATGTTATAGGGTAATAATATCATTAAGCTTCTCTTCTGAAGGGTTAACAACTTAAGTTTGCAGGCCAAAAATTAGAGAAAAAGCAGGGCTGCAAGGACAGCCAACATTTTGGCCCTAACCTTTCAAGGTCAGTGAAAAAGACATAGGAGAACCTGAATTGTAATATCATGTAACTCAGTTGCGTCCCAAATTTTTTGATGAAGGAAATTATGGCACCACAGAAGAATGTGATCATGATGTAGAGTGTGCCTAAGGAGAGTCACATGGAGAGAAAACATTCCCTCAGGCTTTCACAGAGAGCAAATTGGTCAAGTAATGTCCATGACTCATCCACATGGCTGACACTGACAAAGGATCTACAAACTGTGGTAAGGTTTTCAGGATAAATTCTGAGGGGATTTGACTGACCTTGTCAGATACAAAAGTTACAATTCTTGTTATATAGGTCTTGCTTTATCTTGGTCTTAACCATCCAGCAGAAAAGTATAAAAATGAGGTATAAAAAGTAAAGCCCTATTAATATGCTGAGCTATAAAAGGCTCAAGTCAACAACTTCTGACATTGACAGTCCTATGGATAACCCACTACTATTATGGACTACTGGACTATATTGGATTATTTGGCTGAATTCATGTACCTACATGACAAGGAAATACCCATCTCTGACAAAACTAAACACAAAAAGAGGATATAATTGAAGGACCATTTTGTATCTGTTTATACAAAATAGTTAGTATGTATATATACAACTACAATGGGAAGAAAGATTTTGTGCTGATAGTGTTTGTGGACAGGATATCATGTCTGCATCTGTACTATGAATAACCACTAAGAAGACAACAACATATAATATATTAATTATTAAAACTGTCCTACTAATCAGTTTTGTAATGGTCTCATTGCTATTTGTTTCTCAATAAAATTATTTTTAAAAATCAAAACAATAAAAAGAACAGTTTTGTTAGGGAAAGAAAAGGAAGCAAATATATTATATTATATATATATATATATATATATATATATATATATATATACACACACACAAGAGAGTTAGGATAAATATACAGCTACTTTCTCTTAGTTCCCTGAGATTAAAAGCCTGTACTAATATTGTTTAGACAAGATACCGTGTCTGCATCTTATCCTTTGAATAACTACCATGAAGATAACAATATGCATTGTGTTACTGAAAACATCCTGCTAACCTGTTTAAAATTGTTTCATTACTATTATCTTTTTTTCATTACCACAAATAAAAAATACAACACAGAAGCAAAAATCTTCAGCAAAATATTGTGAAACAGAATGAAACAAATCATCACAAAAGCTATACACTGTGACCACGTGGGCTGCACCCTAGTGACGCCAGGATGGTTCATCACACATCAGTCAACCACCGTAATTCATCACCTAGACAAAACTCACATGGTCATATCAATAGACATGGACATTGACAAAATCCAAAATCCTCTTGTGTTAAAAAAAAAAATACAATCCTAACTTTATCTCAATCTGATGAAAGCAATTTATCACCAAACTACTTCCTATGGGGGAAAAACTGAAAGCTTTTTTTCTAAAACTGAGAACAATGATATCCACCACTACCACCCCTGTTCAACAGAGTCCTCGAAATGTTATCCAAAGCAATCAGGCAAAACAAATAAAAGGGGGATGTACAGGAATGGGTGAGGTAAAATTATCATTTGCAAATAACATGATTCTCTACTTAGAAGCCCCCAAAATTCCACCAAAAATTACTAGGATGAATTTCCGAATTCAGCCATTTTAATGTGGTAATTAGCAGGATAACCATAAAAATAAAGTATTCCTATATACTAATAATGAAGTTACTAAGAAAGAAATTAGGAAAAGTATTGCCATTGATGGTATACCAAGAAAAATTAAATACTTAGGAATTACCCTAAACAAGGAAAGTAAAGACCTCTGTAATGAGAACTGCATCGCTCTGAAACAGGAAGCCAAGGAGGACATCACAAAACTAAAAGACAGCCCCTTCCCTGTGGGGTAGGCAGAGCTAGTATGATCAGTTGTACTTCCAACACTAATATACAGATTTAATGTAATTTCAATCAAGATGCCAACAGCCTTGTTCACAGACCCAGAGAAAAACAATTTCAGGGCAAAAACCAGTAAAACCAGTAGGGAGACACACAGCTAATTCCCCAAAATATCTATTTCTTTGTTGCAAAAATTTGTTTCCTTTATACTACTTGTTTCTCAGCTGAGGAGAAATTCTGTGCTTCCATCTGTTTGTTTCTTCTTTGCCAGGGAGTGGCTTTTTTGCCCATGACATGCACTCTGAGTAGCACTTTGGCCATCCTTTTATGAAAGGATACACAGTGTTTTATCTATTGCTAATCTCTAACTTATTGTGAAATTTTTGACAGATATAATAAACATTATATTTTTTTCTTAAAATCTACTTGAATTACTCAAAAATGAGAGAGCAACCTAGGTCACGTGGTGAGTTTGGGAGATCGAATTCTGCCGACCCCGAGGAGATCACAGGGCTTCCTCTCCCTTGGTGAGGCGGACACAGAAGACGATGACTTGCATTCTCGGGAGGAAGCTGTTCAAGGCAGAAGGCCCATGAGTGAAGCCTGAGTGAGGAGGTGGGCCAGAGAAACCACGCATGCGACCAGGAATGGTAAACGCCCACCTGTGCCAGCCTGAGGCCAGAAAAGGCCCTCCCAAGTCTGAAACCACAGGGCTTCTTCCCCTAAAGAGACTTTTCAGTTTTC
Source organism: Ctenomys sociabilis (assembly GCA_004027165.1). Lineage (NCBI taxonomy): Eukaryota > Metazoa > Chordata > Mammalia > Rodentia > Ctenomyidae > Ctenomys > Ctenomys sociabilis. The sequence goes on along the minus strand of PVKA01002561.1, from coordinate 114,929 downwards.
ACTTGTGCAGTGTTTGCAGCACAGTATCTCCAAGTTAATTAACTAACAAAGATAAAATCTGTGGTCCTGGCTAGTGATATTCCTGGGCCACCTCCTAGCAGGACATCTGCGATGTCCCCAGACAGTCACACCTTCATATACCTCTGCGCAAGCTCTGCTGAAGTCCCATTGGGGAATTTCCCCATGAGTTAGCTGGTGGACACAATAAAAGGCAGAAAGAGTGCTGAGATGTTTAGAGAAGAGAGCTATCATAGACATGACCTTCAATACTCGAAAATTATTAGAAGCATGTTAAAAGAATAAGGGGCTAGTTACCAACAATCCCCAAGAAAAATAAAGAGTGGTTCACATAAGCATTGTATCCACAGGTTAAGAGTTGATAAGCAATGGCTGAAGAGAGAATCAGTGACCTGGCATAAAGGCAGCACTGGGAGGGCAAAGAGAATGACAAGAAAGAGTAGATGGCAGACCAATCGCTATAGTCACAACACGAGTTTTAGGAGGAAAGGGAAAGAAGACCAGAGAAAGGGGAATGTGTGAAGGGATAACTGGGACTGTATGGGAGTGAGAAGAAATGTCATCATTTAAGAAGCAAAAAGATAGCTAAACAAACATGGGTGCAGACATAGATTCGTAGTAAATGCCCAGCAGAGCACACACAACCGCCCTTACCAATGGATGAGCTACCTTCTGAGTCCATGTGGCGAGGGAGGGACTCCAGGCAGGGACAGGCCCCCCACTCTCCCAGAGGCCTGTTGCAGCTTACATGTGCTGGGACAGGAGAAGAGAGGTGCAGCAAGAGCCCCACAACCCACATACTGCTTCTGTTTCCATGAGAACATGACTGTTGATTGCTGGTCCTTAACTTTGTCACATGGCCCTTAATGCAATGCTGTCACATCTGTGTTTATGCATGCGGTGCTTTCTTGGCATGACACTTCTTTATGCACAGAGAGCCATCTCCAAGTTTGCTTCAGGTGGAGAGATCACACGTACATTTAAAAATAATTTCTTGGTTTTGGTTTTTGGGCTTTTTCCCCTAACCTTCCTGTTCCTATATTTGGCTGATTTTTACATTGTTATTTATATTATTGATTAAATAAAGTCCTGCGTGTTATAGATGCAAAATATTACTTATACTCATTTGTACCCATTTTCAGTCTTTTTCTACCCCATAAAACAGTGACTTTTCTCTTAAATCCTTTCTTCGGGACTCTTCTGCTTTCCACACCCTACGTGAATGCACAGGTACCAGACAAGGCAGGCAGCCGAGATAGGCACTGTGAGCACAGCCAGCAATCAGCGGAAGCCTCCAGGTGCACAGTCCCACAAACCTCAACTTCTCCATCTGTGAAAGGAAGAATGACCTAAGTCCCCTGGCCAGCTGGTCCTTTCACCTGGTGGTGCCTGGGTAAGGCTTTGCAACAGACTCCCGCAACAGCAATGCCGAGGTACCTGCAAAGGGGATGAGCCAGGAGAAGTCACTGGAGCACAACAAAGAGAAAAGTACATTTGAGGTGCCCAAGTGTGTGACAAGCACAAGCTAGCAAGACCCTCAATGAGCTGCATTTCCTGCATGAACATGACCAAGGATAAGGCTCACAGCCCGATGCTCTTGCTAACTATGAACCATCTTGTCACAGGCATCTTTCCAAACACAAGTGAACTGCCAAGTCAAAAAGGTTTTGCAAAAAGAAAACTCATCATATTTACTCTTAGCAATGAACATTAACAAATCTCAGTCATGGTTAATAGTTTGGAACTGCAGGGAAAACTGAAAATGCCATTTGAAAATATGTTTAATCTAAACTACATTTAATCTGATTTGGAAATGGTCCTGACAGATGAATCCTTTTAGCCCAGAGACTGTCTATGTCTCCTCTGAAAATCCCCATTTCCAGCTCTCCAAGCTGAAGGGAGAGGAAATTGCAAAAACCAGAATACGAAATCATGGCAGTGAGTGATTCGCTGTCCAAGCCCTGGGTGACGCCTGCTGCTGAGTACCATGCCTAGGGAGGTGCTCACATGCATGTCTGGGAGATACAGCCTGGCTCTGACTACATGAAGGCTTAGTCACCTTTAACATGACAGTGGGCAACAAAAAAGAGGAGAAATGAGCAATAGCAGAGTCATTTGGCTGTGGTCAATATAATTTCCTTTTTTCATATCCATGGTGAAGCATAAATATCAGGCTTTGTCTTTTCAATGCACTATTAAAATGTCTTTGTTCTGTACTTCTGAGGCTTATTTTGGAGGTAAGAAATAAGCAAAAGGAGGGCTCTCCAGCTCTGTTCCTTGTTTTAACCTTGGTGAGGGGAGGCAGGAAAAGGAAACTCAGGTGCTGTCAGGGCACAGAAGCACTGAGAAGGTAGTGCCAGCTGTGACAGAGGGGAGCCAGCCCAGCCTGTGCCTTCTGCCCCTTGGTTGAGTGATTCAGTGATGCCTGGGATACAGACTGGGGCTCCTGCACACAGCACACCGACACAAGCTCCCTTTCCAGAGCAGACTGGTGCCTCCATATGTCACTGGCAGGAGCCTCCGACCAGCAGGTCCGTCCTAACATCCCTGCACCCACCTCGTCTGAAGCTTTCCCAAAGCTGTGGAGCTGACCAACCTGCTCAGGCTTGGAGATCCTGAGCATAAGACATGCTTAGACGGCTTTTATTTGTATCTCCTTCAACTGAGTCCTTTTTAAATGCCCGGTATCATCATATTCCACAAGCAGTCATGCCATCAGTCTTGGGGAAGTGCAGCTTGGAGCACCTCCCTCTAGTGCCCTTCTAGGAGTGCGTGCAAGCTGTGGGACAGCATGAGCACCAGAGGGGAGCTGTCACCTGCCCTGTCTGTGCTCCGCGCCCTGTGGCTTTCTTGCCACAATCAGAAGCTTCGAGACCTTGTTCTCAAGGACAGAAGAGGGACTCCTGGAAGCACTCATCGGGTTCAGGGAGAACCACAGAGACTTAGTTCTCCCTGGTGCTCGGCAGAGTTCAAATTGAAACCATCAACGTATCTCGCACACGGAGGACATGTGCTGAAATCCCATCCTGGGCCCCCAACAAGGGCGGCGAGGTGTTCCATGTTATCAAATAATTTTAGAGGCTAAAAGACAAAACCGGCCTATGGAGTTTAGCCTAAAAGTGGGCTGTTCAATTATATTAGGAAATGGTGGCTTCGTGGCCCTCACACCAGAGAGATGCTGCAGGACACACTACTACGGCCCGTGTTAGCTCTCAAATGCATCCTCACAGATTTCAGAACCCCCCAGGGTACCAGGTCCACCTCCCCTAGGTGCATCTCAAAATTAGAGTCTCAATGCTCCTTGTCCAGGTGGCTCAGACCTCCCGGGGCTCAGCTGGCCGTGGGTCAGCCCCACCCAATCAACTAGTCAGTCCTCTGGAAACTTCCTGGCAGCCCTGGTGCCGCCAGGCTGAGCCCTCACTTCCAACCCTCTAGCGTTTTTCACACCCCTCTAACTGGCATAAACGTCCAGGCAAGGCTGAGTCTGCTGCAGTCCCTCACGTGCAAGCACTCCAGCACTCGTCTAGCTTCTCTCCTAAGTTCCCAAAAGTCAGATCCACAAGCTGCATCAGCCTGCATCCTGGCCTGCGTGCAGAGTGCACAGCCCCTGTCCACCCAGAGACAATGCCGTGGATGTGTCATCAGCATCAAGTGGTACCCAAGGGTCCCACAAGAATGGAACTTCAGTAGCACCATCCCCCTAAGCACTGGTAGTGCCTGCATTGCTTAAGAAGACAATGAAGAGGGAAGAGGAGCTGAAGGGAGGGTAGGAAATGGGGGGAGCAACAAAGTAAACCATGAACAAGTACAAATTCCCCATGATGAAGGCTGTCACTGTGTAGATCTAAAATATACCCATAAAATAAAGAGAAGAAGGACAGCCTTCCTGGTGCTTGTGAGAGCTGATGGTGCCCGGCTGCCATATCTAGCACAGAAGACAGATGTCACTGGCTCACAGATCATGGATGCTTGCTCCCAAGCAGCTTGGGATGCTGGATGGAGCACAGGTCTCCATGCTGGGTGTGTAAAATGCAGGACATGGACATGAGGGAAAAGGCAGGACAGTGTGGCCCAGGTCCTCAAGACTTGGTGACCTGATGCTGAGCATCATTTGCTTCCATGTGAAAGGAAAAGCAGGAACTGGAGAATACCCTAGGCCTGTGCTGGGATGGGCTGAGGGATAGGTACTTAACCAGTTCTGCGGCTTCTCTACAGATGGAGGGAAGCTGCGGCCTGAGCCACTCTCTCAGTGTCTTCCCTGGGAACACAGAACAGAACATCTGACAATCTTAAAAAATATGAGCAAGAGTCAGACCTGGCCAGTAGTGCTTCCTCAGGGCCCAGGCCTCCAGTCCAAATGGACGGAGAACAAAAGCAGGCAGAGTACCTACCCTACACAGCCTCCCTTGCCCCAGGGAGTGTGTCCATGGCCTGGAAGCTCAGAGGCAAGCAGTGGCACAGATCCACCAGACAGTGGCCCAGAGTCACCTGGAGCCTTACACCATTGGTTCAACACTCTGTATTAAAGGACTCACATGCCATTGGTCATCCATCACAAATTTAAAAAGTACTACCATGTAAAATCAGACAGAATTATCAAGTAGAAATTCTGCTAACCTTTAGAGAGCCTGAGAAGAATTATTTTCAAGAGAGAATAGTTGCTGAAAGTTACTGACAGAGTATGGAATGTAAAATTTTCTTGGGAAACAAGTGAGGTCATCACAACCACCCCCTTAGCAGGAGCCAGCCAGAAAAAGAGACAGCCACTTCCAGAGGCACGGCCTGCAGGCTCCTTCTGGATTTCTTGTCACTCAGAGAAAAGAGCTCTGTGGCCGTGACTCTGAGGATCAGCTGTCCTGGGTGCTGGTCAGGGCTGGCTCCAGGTGACTTAGACACCAGTTTGAGTTGCCAGCCACATCCAAAATGCAAGCTCCCAATTTCCCATCCTTTCTAGAGCTACATTATTTAATATCTAAACAAAACTTCTTATCCAGATCATTTGATGTTTTGAGGCACTGCCTTTATTCAAAGCCCACAGAAATGGCAGGGAGCAGGTTTGGGAAGATGGAAAGTAAAAAATGATCCAGTTGCAACAGGTATATGTACTAGTTTCTCTGGGTGGATGTTCTTTGCTATGCAGTACAATCATTATGTATACAATTATTTGTATTGCACTATCATGTAATATAAAAATTATTATGTATCAAGAATGTGATACATACAAGAATCCACATTGTTTTCAATAATCATATCAGTGGTACTACTGTTGACATTGTTACTATAATAGTATCTTGTATATAATGTGGGAAGAAAGATATGGGTAATTATTGATATTCTTATACTTTCTTGCTGGCATATTTAAGAAGTAAAACCAGGGCAGGGGAGATGGTGCCGTAGAATAAATGATTGCCAAACAAGCACAAGGGCCTGAGTTCAGTCCCCAGTTTTTCCAAAAGACAAAAACAAAAACAACAGCAGCCAAAATAAAAAAATAAAATAAAATTTAAAAAAAACCTTCATTGAAGAAGTAAAATTCTCAGGGAAAAGGAGTACAGATTTAAGTTTGACAAGCAAAATATTTATAGTATCGAGCACAAATTGGAAATATTGTTATGAACTGATGACCTGCTTTATGTTTTTGGAAAAGCACAGTACTGTTCACTTAAAGGAAACTCCCACAGCTGATAACTAATACAGATGCAGCAGCATTCCTGGCTCCTAGACTGCTATTTGCACGCTGGAGCAAGAAGTATAAAGAAGAGCCTGGGGCAGCTTCCATCAGAGCTAGCAAGAAAGATACCAAGACCCCAGAAGCCTTCTCAGAGGACCTGGGCAGCAGTGTGGACGGCTCCCGCTGGCAGCAAGAGGCGATGGGGTGCTCCACAAGAGGAACGCCGCAGTGCATGGCAGCTCAGCGCAGCACACATGCTCCAGTCCAGGCATTCTAATCCTACTGAGCACTTGCCATTTGGGGATGCTCAGAAATAAAGTCCCTGCACTGAAAACTGGACAAGCTCAAACGTTTTTCTTGACTTTCTTCAACTCTATCCCTGTGTAACTGAGCTGAGATTCCACATTACAAAAACATTCTACCTCATAAGTGAATAAGAACCTACAGAATATTGCCGTGCTACAACTGCAAATTAATTCATTGATTATTAATCATTGGGGAGAGACAATGAGCATTAAATGCCTCCTGCTGGAAAACAGCTCTACCTGTAATGCCATCTTGCCCAAAAGAGGAGAAACAGGATGCTGAAAATCTGATAAAACATCTAGTTTCAATTATCAAATCACATAAAAACTAAGTGTACTAGAGGAATGTATTAAACATATACCATAGGAATATGAATAGAATATAAAAAAAAAAAACTTACAGCCAGCCAGATAGCTCATTGGATTAAAGTTCCTGCTTAGGCAGAGCTCAGCAGCCAGGGTTCGATCCTAGGCATGCTGTGCTGGCCCCACCCCTGGGGCACACTGAGAAGGCAATTGAGACTGGGCATGGTGGCGCACACCTGTAACCTCAGTGCTGGGGAGGCTAAAAACAGGAGTTCACTAAGTCTGATCCACATAGTGAGACCCTGTAGACCCTGTCCTAAATACATTTTTTTTTAAAGGGGGAAAAACTTCATTATGCAGAACTCTAAAAAAGAAACAAGCAGATTTCATCAACAAATAAGCACCAAGAAAAAGAAAAAAGAGGAAATAAACCTTAAAAGTTTAAAAAGAAACAATACATGTTGAGAAAAAAAAGAGGATGAGAAAAAACTCGAGGCACTGAGGCGAAAACTGGATACTGGCTCTACATGACTAATCTCACTGAGTTGCTGTTCATATGTGGAGTCTGACAACTGCATAGTGGCGATACTAAGACACCGAGCTCACATACTCTGAGATTCTGTTCTCTGCGTACCTGAAATCAGGGCTGGGGAATGAAAAGCACAGAGCACCCCAGAGGACCCCGTTCCAGCAAAGTGCTTGGGGAGGAGCCCAAGTCACCACGACGCAGAGCCCAGCTGGATGGGAATGCAGTCACCCAAACTAGGTCACCTGGACCATCAGGATGAAAAGACAGCAAGAATGCTTGTGCCAGCTCAAGGTGTCTACTCACAGATTGTTAGTGCAAAGGAAAGAGGTGAAACTCTGGAGTGGTGATGCCACTCCCAGTGGGCAAAGCCCACCGCGCCTGCACCGGTCACACCCAAGTGAGACTGTCAGAAGGGCACCCTTTAAAAATGCCTAATAAATTCAGATCACAAGTTCTGATAAAACAAATGCACACTGAAGGGCGTTCTATGACATAATACAGCTGGAATTTCATGTTATCTTTTTTTATATAATTTTATTGAAGAACAAATAGCAATGAGACAATTTCAAATCAAATTAGTAGGACAAATTCAAAAATTAATACATTGCATAGTGTTTTCTGAGTGGTTATTTGTTGTACAAGATGCAGACATGATATTCTGTTTACAAACACTATTAGAGTAGATTCCTCTATTCATTGAATTAAGAGAATGTAGTTTTGAGTCTATATTTGTGAGGTGAATTTTGTGTCCCGAATTTAACTCTCGAATTGGTGCTTGAATTGGTGCTTAGGGCCTTTGTGTGTGTGTGTGTGTGTGTGTGTGTGTGTGTGTGTGTGTAACCAGGGATTGAACTCAGGCCCTTGCGCTTGCCAGGGAAGCACTTATTCTACTGAGCCATCTCCCCGACCCCACAGCTTCAATTTCAAATTAGTAATAAACAATAGGAAAAAACTTTCAAATTAGAACAACTAAAGAGAGATGATTACCAAAAAAGTGTGGATTCATAGCCTGAAACCTCAGAAAACTTACTATATAGTGTTAAGTCACTAAAAGTTTAATATGTACTGTATATTATTTATATTTCATCAATATTAAATTTCATGAATTTGGAAAAAAAAAAACACAAGAGAGAGAATAAAGTACTGTAGCCAGGCACAACAGAAACAAAGGCTGCACACACAGGACCCAGCACCGAGGGAAATCTCCCTCCGAGCTGAGCAGCAGTGGTGGCGTGGACCCTTGTCAAGCCAGGCCCTCGCGGGGCTCCCAGCATTGGTCCGAGGCAGCCTTGTTGCTGGGGCCAGGCACAGTGCAGAAAACACTGGTGTCCGCAGCCGGGAGGCAGGTGTGGAGGTTCAGGTCTCCAAATACACACGCTGTTCCTGAACTGGGAAGGAAGTAACTTCAGGAGGAGATGAGCAGACAAAGGGAAAGGGAAAAACTGAAACCATTTTGCAAGTAAAACTGAGTCTGGGCCAGCTCAGAGAGATGGCTCAGTGGAATAAGTGCTTCCCTGGCAAGCACAAGGGCCTGAGTTCAATCCCTGATTCCGCCAAAAAAAACTAATTAATTAATTAATTAAATAAAACTGAGTCTATAAATTAAAATTAAAAACACATGACATTCATGCTAAGAAAGCAGATAACCAAATAATCATTACTAGAAAACTGCACTCTGGATGAGTTATGGTAGTAAAATAGAATGACACCTAATCCAAGCATGCTCACATCCCTTAGATGTAGACAATGGCCAAACACAAGCTAAGAAATTAGTTTTACAAATTGTGGTAAAATTCAGAAAAGAAACATATTGGAAATAAGAGCTGGCTATTTGGGGTAAGAAGTATATTTCCTGGCAGAATCAAACACATTGGAGAAATGTAGCTAATTGAAATGTAATACTGAAGAATTATTCACAATTCAGCTGAAAGAAAGAAGTCAATTTTAGAATATGCTGTTTCAATTAAGAACTCTTTATGTTACTTTGAGAGTTTGAAAAAAAGTGCTAATAGAATCCAGAAGACAAAAATAAAAACAGTGTGGAGGAAAATATGTTAAAGAAAACTCCTTGTCATCAATATCAGATAATCTAAGGCAGTGGAGTAATAGTTTCAATGTTAATAATAACTATATATTCATCTAAAAACTTATCAAACCAAACTATCATTCAGTGATGAGATGATAATAAAGAATTTCAGAGTCTCCCTAGACCGCCAACTGCTACTCCGGCTGGCCACAGACTTGGGGAGAACTTGATGCCCCGCGATGAAACAAATAGCAAGGAGACAGTTTCAAAACTGACTACTAGGAGACTTCCCAGGCCACCAGACCCTGAATGGACTAGGAGCTCAGGCCTGACCCAGAGCTCAGGCCTGGCAGCCTGTGAGTGAGACCGCCCAGGCCACCGGATCCTGAAGTGACCCAGAGTGCAGGCCCAGTGTGGAACCCTTCAGCAGAACTTCCTGCAAAGAGTCTAGAAGCAAGGCCCACCCATCTGATTCAGGAGCAGAACATCTTGCCAGAGTGACACAAAGGGTTCACCTGCAAGGCTGCAGCAGGAAGAAGAGGAGCACAGCAGCCAGACCCAAGCCACACCCACCTAGAAGAGTCTGAACTTCCTAGATCCAGACATGGTGGTGCTAAGGTAATAACTCTATCTAAGCTCTACACCAAAGGTCAAAAGTGAGTGGTATACAAAATGACAAAGAAAAGGAATAAAAAGCAGCCTCAGGCCCCAAGTCCACCCAGTACAAATGCAGAAGACACCAGTATAGAGGAAATTGGAAATCATACACCTGAAATCTCTGAAGTAAAGAAACAACTGCAGGAAGGTATAGAAGAGATCAGATCAGAAATAATTTCTGAAGTAAAGAAAGTAGTGATAACTATAATCAAAGAAGTACTAAGTGCTTCTAAAGAACACACTGATAAAAAAAAAAATAGAGCAGAATACAAAAATAATGGAAACCCTGAATAAGCAACATAGGAAAGAAATAGAATGTATGAAACAGATCCAAAGTGATATACAGGAAATTAAAACCTCAATCACAAGCTGGCAAATCCATTTAAGTGAAAGTGAAAATAGACTTTCTGACCTTAAAGACACCATTGCAGCTAGTGAAAAGGTAAGCAAAGATCTCTTAAAAACAACTAGGATGCAGGAAAAAATAATTCAACACCTGCAAGATGATGCAAAGATGAATAATGTGAGACTAATAGGCATCAATAAGAAAGAATGAGTCAGTACAAATGATACAAAAAGAATATGGATGGAAATAATAGCAGAAAACTTCCCAAATATGGGGCAACAATCTGACATTCAGGTAACTGAAGCATATGGAACTCCAAATAATGTCAACCCAGTTAAAACCACTCCCAGATGTATAATAATCAAGATCCCAAAAAGCAACACAGGAACAATATACTAAAAGCCACTAAAGAAAAGAAACATCATATTTAAAGGAAAATCCATCAGAATAATGGCAGATTTCTCTTCACAAGCCATCAAGTCAAGAACATAGAGCAAAGTACTTCAAGTCTTTCAAGAAAACAAATTCCAACCCAGACTGATATACCCTGCAAAACTCTCTTTCAAGTATAATGGAGAACTAAAATACTTCAATGACAAAGAACAACTAAAGAATGTTGGTTCTCTTGGGAAAAGTCCAGCCCTCCCATCTGGCCCAAGCTCAAACAAAGCGAGTGTGGGGGTGAACTCCTGCACTCCCCTGCACTGGCGAATTAAGTCCAGGCCAGCCCCTGAGTGAGTCCTTCACCGCATTCTCAGGACCCTTTCTGCCCTGCTCTCTGGGGAAACCTCCACCTATCCCATCCACTCCAAGCCCAGGTCCAGCTAGGGTGTAGGAGTGCTTCTGGACACCCCCCCCCCTGCACCCCTCCGACCATGGGCACAAAAAGGAGCACCACAGATTCACTGAGGTGCTAGAGGGGCACAACAGGTTCACTTCCAAGGGCTGCAGCAGGAATGAGCTTAACCCAAGAGCTAGACCCACGCCAAGAATAAATGCATAAACTCAAACTTAATAGATCTGTACCCAAACTTCAGTGGGTGCTAAGATTATAACTGCACCAGAGCTCTACACAAAATATCAGAAGTCAGAGCTATACAAAATGACAAAGAGAAGGAACAAAAGGCAATCTCAGACCTTGAACCCACTAAGAACAAGTGCAGAGGACACTAACTCAGCTGAACTGTATGAATTAATAGCATCAGAAGTAAAGAAACAACAGCAAAAAGGTATACAGGAACTTAAAGCAGAATTAATTTCTGAAATAAAAAAAGAAATCCCTGAATTCATAGCATCTGAAGTAAAGAATCAAATACAGAAACATATGGAGGAAAACCAAAATGAAAAAAAGTGTGCTGTAAAAGAATTAATAGCTGCTTCTAAAGAAGACATTAATAAAAAAAAATTGAGATTAGAAAAATTATGGACTCCTACGAGCAATACAGGAAAGAAATAGCTCACATGAAGCAGAGTCAAAGAGGTATAGAGGAGCAGCCAGGGAGATGGCTCAGTAGAATAAGTGCTTCTCTGGCAAGCGCAAGTGCCTGAGTTTAAACCCTGGTTCTGAAAAAAAAAAAAAAAAAGAGAGAGAGAGAGAGATACAGAGGAATTTAAAATCTCAACCACAATCCTACAAAACTATTTCAGTGAAAGTGAAGACAGAGAGTCAGATCTTGAAGATGCTGATATAGCTAGTGAAAAGGTAAGGAAAGATCTAGGATGCAGGAAAAAAATAATTCAACACCTGCAAGATGATGCCAAGATGAACAATTGGATATTAATAGGCATCAATGAGAATGAAGCAGTCAATCCAAATGATACAGAAAGAATATGGTCAGAAATAATAGCAGAAACTTTCCCAAATATAAGGAAACAATCTGACATTCAGGTAACTGAAGCATATAGAACTCCAAACATCATCAACCCAATTAAAACTACTCCCAGACATATAATAACCAAGATTCCAGAAATTAGGGGCTGGGGAGATAACTCACTAAAATAAGCGCTTGCCTGGAAAGCACAAGGGCCTGAGTTCAATCCCTGGTTCCACCAAAAAAAAAAAAAATCCCAGAAATTGAGCATGAAAACAATATACTAAAACCTGCTAGAGAAAAGAAACAGATCACTTTTAAAGGAAAGCCCATCAGATTTACAGCAGATTTCTCTTCACAAACCATCAAGTCAAGAAGAGCATCAAGCAAATATTTCAAACCCTCCAAGAAAACAATGTCCATTTCAGATAACTATACCCTGAAAAACTTTCTTTCAAGTTTGATGGAGAAGTGAAATACTTCCATGACAAAGCACAACTAAAGAATTTCATGATGACAAAGCCAATTTTACAGAGATTAATAAAGGCATTCTAGAGAGGGTCCAAAACGACAACAACTCACGAATGAGAACAGATAGAACCCACCAAATAGGGCAAACAAACACGGGAGCAAAAGGGGTATACAACAGCAGGAAAATAACATGACAATCATAAGTCAATGCATCTCTTTTTTTTTATTATTGTTTATCAGACTACAGTCTATTCAGTTTCACTAGATTTTACATGCATTCACTTATGCGTGTACAGACCATACAGTTTCAGCATAAGTACAATTCTTATGTCCGCCATAATTAACATAAAATACTGCTCCGTCAGCACAATGAAACTCCTCGTGTCATCCTAGTAGAGTCGCATAGAAGCCATGCCCATCCACCTTATTGCTGGCAATCATTAATCTGTTCTTCATTTCTATAATTTTGACATTTCAAGAATGCTGCATAAACATAGTCATACAATCTGTAGCCTTTTGATATTCTTTTTTAAATTCACTATTGCCACCCCTAAAGTTCATTTGTGTTTTGTGTATTAATAGTCTGTTCCTTCCTATTTCAGGGTAGTACTTGAAGGCACAGGTGACTTTTTAGCATAAGTATAAACTGATGAGCTCAACATCACAGTTTAGATAAAAACTGCTCCATCAACAAAAATGAACTCCTTCTATCGCCCATTGCTTCCATGTTTTAAATAAAGCCACTATGAAAACGTTTGTACAAGTTACTGTGCCAACAAAGGTTTTCATTTTTCTGGGATAAATGTCCAAAAGTACATTTTCTGTGTTATATAGTATGTTTAATTTTTATTTTTTAAATGAATTTAGGGCAGGGTATATTGGGTGCACTGAAGCAGGTGCTTCAGTCCACTGAGCTCTCCGGCTGGCCCAGTATGTTTAATTTTAGAAGAAATTTCTTAAATCTTTTCTAGACTGCCTATGCTGTTTTATATTCTTATCCTCAACATATGAGAAATCCAGCTGGCATCCTGAATCGCACCAGACATTTTCACTACTTTTGTATGAATCATTCTGATAATTCATACTGCACTATGGCTTTCATTTGCAATCCCTGATGACTTATGAAGTTCAATATTGTTTCAAGTGGTTAACTGTCACCCACATATCCTCTTCGCTGAAATGTCCATTCAAGTCTTTTGCTCATTTTCTAACTGGATTATATTTTATTGTTGAGTTTGATTTCATTGCATGTTTTCATATGAATCAGATACTCTATGGCTTGCAAGTAATGTCAAGCTGTAGCTTGCCTTCTCTGCTTAGCTTTTTTAACAGAGCAATTTTAAAAATATTGACAAAGTCCCATATATCAACTTTTTCTCTTATGAATCATGCTTTTGAGTTCAAGTCCAATAACTTATCTCTTAAAGATTTTTTCACTATAACTTTTTTCCCTCAAAGTTTTATAGCTTTACATCTTACATTTAAATAAATGATATATTTTGACGTAAGCTTGGTAGCATATGCTAGTTATTTGAGTTTTGCTTTTTATCTATGGACATTTGATTGCTGTAGCATGATTTGTGGAAAATGCATTTTTTCTACATTAGACTGCTTCTGAATTTTGTCAAAATTAGCTGGCATATTTATGGGAATCTGTCTGTGTTTTATCTTCTGTTCCACTGCTCTGTGCATGGATCTCTCTCTGCCAATACCATGTTATCTTGATTACTATAGCTTTATAGTAAAAGTAGTAAAGTCAGGTAATGTGAATTCTCCAATTTTTTCTTCATCAAAATTCATCTTAATTTAACCCAAGTTGTTTTCCTCTGTCCTCTAGGGGGAAAAGATGAATAGAGAAGAGCTGTGGCACTGGGGAATCAGGAAAACTCCAGTATTTACATTCCATATACTACAGGGCAGCTTTCAAATGGTAAGTGAGCCTCAGAGAGGCTTGCAGTTCACACAGATTCCTAGATTACAATACACTACAGCCCTCATGTACTTCAGTATGCAATCAGAAAAACATTAATTTGGTAAGAAACCAGATGAAAAGCCCAAAACACCCATTTTACCATTACAGCTGTGGCTTCTTTTGAGCTCCTGCAATTCCAAGTTTTTCTCAGTATGCAATAGGCCTGAATATTTTCTGAAGACACACATTTACCATTTGTGACCACATATGCTAGGAATGATGTCATTGAACTTTTCAAAGCATGATTTTTATTTCATTTTAAATCCTAAACATTTTAGAAAATATTTATGTTATAATGGAATTTCCTAGGTAGACAGGATCTGCTCAGTAAGAATTTGGTTTACAGTCAAATATCTAGAATTCAACTGTTTGGTTTAAAAAGGCACCCACAGAGAATTAAGGTTGATAGGTGTCTCAGAATACAAGAAAAAAAACCATATTGTACTGTAGAGGGCCGGCCAAATAGCTCAGTGGATTAAAGTGATGTGGGCTGGAGGTTTGATCCCCAGGCCTGCTGTGCCAGCCCCACCCCACCCCCGCGCGTGCTGAGATGGCAATTAATACCGGATGTGGTGGTGCACACCTGTAATTCCAGCTCTTGGGAAGCTGTAAACAAGCAGATCACTATGTCCAATCCAGTAGTGAGAACTTGAACACCCTGTAGACCCCTCCCTAAAATACAAAAAAAAAAAAAAAAAAAAAAAAAACCATATTGTACCTACCAAGAACAAAGCATGAGCTCTATGCCTCTCAGTTAGTGGTGAGGCATGGATGAGTTCTCTCCACATCCCTACACTAACCCTCATGTATTTATTCTTTACTTGTCTAACATAAGTTTCGTAACTACAAGTAGAAACATCAAGCATTCTTCTTTTCTTTAGTTCCAAACTTATATACCAACACATGTACTTTATATTTCTTATGTGGTCATTGAAGTCTTCTCAGGGTTTATCTTGTAGTCCTGTACATTATTCTGTAGTTCCTTTGTCTGTGTCATCCATGTGGATGAGTCACGGCCAATGCTATGTAGGGGTGGATATAACTGAAAATAGAAATAAAGACTTCCAAGTTTAAGAAGGAAAAATAACATTTACCATACACTTCAGGGGCATTTCATTAGTCTTTGTCAATGTACTTTTGATAGCCTTTAAAAAATAAATTTCACATACTGCATAAAGCATCTAGTATATGCCCCTTGTAGCCCATTTATAGGTACAGTAGAAGGGTTCAATACACTCTTGAGTAAGTTTTAGGAAAAGCATCTTGTGCTTTTGCATATACAAAACAATAGAATGGTATTGCCTCACTGTCTGCCTACACCAGAGTTGTGTACAGTTCTGAGCCATATTTAGTATGCAAATTTTTTAAAAGAGACCATATTTTGTCAGTTCTTTCAGTCTAGGGAAGCAAGTTCTTGCAGAAGTTCTCCCTTTTCTTATTGCAGCTCCTGCAAATGCTGTTGGTTTTGCTCCAGTCTTTCTTCCAACCACTGCAGGATAGGCCAGCTGACTGCCAACCTCTAGCTGCACAGATTCTTTGTAAACACTGAGCCATTATGGATCTTGGTTACTGAGTCCAGACGTGTAAGGCTGTGAATCCTCTGATACACCTTGCTCCTCCTGACACGGGATCTTGGGCAGCTCTACTGCTGATTCCTAACACACTTTCCCAATGGAGACATGAGGCAAATATATACTGGAATTTCAATTCTCTCATACTTGGACCTCTTTTGGGCCTGTATAGATTGGAAGCAAGTGTACAGCACCTGGCCAGTCTTTGTGTTTTTATCCTCTATAAAACAGGAAAAAACTCAGACCCATGAAGCCTTGATCCATCATCTGGTGCATGGCTTGTGTGCGCACTTCCACATGTGAAGGCCAAACAGTTACACGAGGATGGGAATGATACAGCCCACAACCCTCTTGGGGTGGCCCATTAGATCAGCCAACTTCTCTGCCTCATCTGAAACCACAGACAACTGCTCTGGAGAAATTTCTACTTGGTCCTTCCTCTTATCAGAACATCAGAGGCTGATGACAGAACGATTCTCATGATGTCGACCTCCCCTATACCCAGCCCCATCACCTACTCCTTTTCTGTGCTCAGTGCATGGTTGAGACAAACTAGGGAAGTGTCAGACTCCAGAGGAACCGCCTGCACTACCCGCAAAACCTGCACTGCCATCTTGCTCCTCCCTTGCCCACGTTCTCCTCGGGTCCCAATGCATCTCAGTTATCACCATCAATGTAAATGGACTCAATTCAACAATTAAAAGAAATGAACTGGCAGAGTGGATTAGGAAGCAAAATCTAACAATATGGGCAAACAATTAAACACAGGAGTAAAATTAGTAAACAACAGCAGGTAAGTAACATGTCAATTGTAAATCAATATACAACCATACTGTAGTCATCAATTATAACCATCAATGTAAATGGACTCAATTCACCAATCAAAAGAAATAGACTGGTACAGTTTATTAGGAAAAATAATCCAACAATCTGCTGTACACAGGAAACACACTTGACTCAAAAGAAATTCATAGGCTGAAAATCAAAGGATAAAAACAATATGATATGCCCCAGAACCTCAGAAAAAAAGAGATAGAAATCCTGTTCTCAGAAAATTTGAACTTCAAACCAAGAATGATCAAACAAAATAAAGAAGGCCACTACACACGAGTTAGGGGAAAAATTCAAGAAGAACAGGTAGCAGTCATAAATATGTACACACCAAACATGGGAACCCCAACTACATAAGAAAAATCTTAATGGACATGAAAAGTCTAATACCACAATCTTAAGAGGAGACATAACATCCCCTTATCCCTAAAAGATAGGTCAAGCAGACAAATAATTAGCAAAGAAGTACCAGAACTGAACCAGAACATGGAACAAATGCACATAGTGGACATATACAGAGTGTTGCACCCAACCACAGCTGAATACACATTTTTTTCAGCTGCACATGGGACATTTTCTAAGAGACCAACCACTACCCCATAGGTCATGCTTAAGTATATGCAAGAAAACAGAAATTATCCCATGCATATTATCTGACCACAGTGCAATGAAATGGGAAGTAAATGAGACAAGAAAACAGAAAAACCCCATAAATTCATGGAAATTAAACTAAACCCTACTCAGCAACCAATGAGCCACAAATGAAATTAAATACAAAATTTAACAACATCTACAATGCAATGAAAAGTCAACCACAACCTATTGGAATTTATGGGATGCCATGAAAGCAGTTCTCAGAAAGAAATTTGTAGGTGTGAACTCACACATTAGGAAAACAGAACGGGAACAAATAAACACCCTAGTGATGCACTTCCAACATCTAGAAAAGGAAGAGCAAACCAAACCCATAGCTCAAAGATGGGAAGAAATCATAAAGATTAGAGCAGAAATTAATGCAGTTAAGACATAGAAAACAATATGAAGAATTAATGAATCAAAAATCTTGCTCTTTGAGAGATTAAATAAAATTTAGAAGCCCCTAGCTAACCTCATCAAAAGAAGAAAGAAAAAACACAAATTCAAATAATAAGGAGTGAAAAGGGGTGAAATTACTACAGACCCTGCAGAAATTAAGAAGATCAACAAAAGCTATTTTCAGAGTCTTTACTCTCACAGAATCAATGACACAGAAAATGGACAAATTCCTACAAAGGTACCAATTACCAAAACTGAATCAAGACAATATAACAATTCTCAATAACCCAATAACAGCCAATGACATATGAAATGTAATAAAAAAAAAAAACCTACCGACAAAAAAAATCCAGGTCCTGATGGCTCCACAGGTGAATTCTACAAGAAATGTACAGAAGATATAATCCCAATAGTTCTCACAGTCTTCAATGAAGTTGAAAAGGAAACAAGTCTCCCAAAATCATTACTGGAAGCAAGTATTACACTAATACCAAAACCAGAAAAAGATGCAACTAAAAAAGAGAACTACAGGACAAACTCCCTCATGAACATAGATGCAAAATCCTCAATAAAATCCTAGCAAATAGACTACAGCAAATCATTTAACAAGATTATACACTATGACCAGGTAGGATTCATCCCAGGGATGCAAGGATGATTCAACATACACAAATCTATAAACGTAATGCATTAGATCAATACAGCCAAATCCAAAACCACACAGCCATCTCAATTGATACAGAAAAGGCTTTTGACAAAGTCCAGCATTCACTCATCTTCAAAGTCCTACAGAAAATTGGAATAGATGGCCTCTATCTCAATCTGATAAAAGTCATCTGTGACAATCCAACTGCTTACATAATTCTAAGTGGGAAAAAATTGAAATCTTTTACTCTCAGATCTGGTACAAGACAAGGATGTCCTCTATCTCCCCTCCTATTCAATATAGTTCTGAAAAAATCATTAGCTAGAGCCATTAGACAAGAGAGAGAAATAAAAGGTATAAGAATAGGTGAAGAACAAGTTAAATTATTTACAGATAACATGATACTTTACTTGTACGACCAAAAAAACTCCATCAATAAGCTACTAGAATTCATATACAAATTCATTAGCATAGCAGGATAAAAAGTAGAAAACCAAAAGTCAATAGCATTCCTCTACACAGGTAACAAACACACTAAGAGAGAAATTAGAGAAAAAATGAATTTTTTAATAATTTTATTGAGAAAAAAATAGTAATGAGACAGTTTCAAACCCGATTAGTAGGACAGTTTCAATAATAAATACATTGCATATTGTTGTCTTAGTAGCTATTCATTGTACAATATGCAGACACGACATCCTGTCCACAAACACTATTAGAAGAAACGTTTTTATTCATTGAATTAAGAAAATGTACCTGTATATCTATCCTACCTATACTGAATATACAGATACAAAATGGTCATTCATTTCTATCCCCTTTTGTTGTTTAGTTTTGTCAGAGATGTGTATTCCATTGTCATTTAAATATTGTAGGTGCGTGAATTCTGCAAAATAATCCAGTATAGTCCAGTAGCCCATAATAATAGTGGGTTGTCTATAGGACTGGCAATGTCAGAAGTTGTTGACTTTAGCCTTTTATAGCTCAGCATATTAATATGGCTTTACTTTTCATACCTCATTTTTATACTTCTCTGCTGCATGGTGAGGACCAAGATAAAGCAAGACCTATATAACAAGAATTGTAACTTTTGTATCTGACAAGGTCAGTCAAGTCCTCTCATGATTTATCCTGAAATCCTGTACCACACTTTGTAGATCCTTTGTCAGTGTCAGTCATGTGGATGAGTCACAGTCATTGCTTGACTGAAAGCCTGAGAGAAAGTTTTCTCTCTATGTTACTCTCCGGCACATACTACATCACTGATCACTTTCTTCTCTGGCCCCATAATGTCCTGGATTAGAAAACTTGGGACATAATTGAGTTACATGATGCTACAGTATAGGTTCTATGTCCTGAGTCTTCACTGACCTTGAAAAGCTGGGGCCAAAATGTTGTCTGTCATTGCAGCCCTTCTTTTTCTCTAATTTTTGGTCTGCACATTCAGGTTGTTAACCATACAGAAGAGAAGCTTATTATTACCCTACAACATATGCAGTTGGAGAAACAATACCTTTTACAATAGCATCATAGAAAATGAAATGCTTAGGAACTAATCCAACTAAAGAAGTAACAGATCTATTCAATGAAAATTACACTACTCTAAAAAAAAAAAAAAAGAGATCACAGAAGATTTCAGAGAGTGTAAAGGTATTCCCTGCTCCTCCTAGATAGGAAGAACCAACATTGTGAAGATGGACATACTTTAAAAATTGTTATACAGATTTAATGCAATCCCTATCAAAATACCACCAACATACCTCACAGGCCTAGGGAAATCTTTCCTAAAATTTATTTGGAACCAGAAAAATCCTAGAATAGGAAAGGCCAACCTGGGCAACAAAGACAAGGCAAGAGGCACTACAATTGCTCACTTGAAATCTTACTGCAAAGCTACTGTGTTGAAATCAGAATGGTACTAGCAAAAAATATACCTGAGGATCAATGGAATAGATTAGAAGATGCATATGCAACTCCAAACTCATGAAAATTTAAAGACCCTATCCAAAAATAGGCATCTGAGATGAACACACACTTCTCTTGAAAGAAATACAAGAAGCCAATAAAAACATTAAGAAATGCTCCACATCACTAACCATTCATGAAATGCAAATTAAAACAATTCTGAGATACAATCTCCCCCCCAGAAAGAATGACTATCATAAAGAAATTAAGCAACAACAAATGTTGGAGAGACTGTGAGGAAAAATGAACCCTTCTCCACTGCTGGTGGGAATGCAGACTGGTGCAACCATTATGGAAATCAGTCTACATTCCCACCAGTATTCCCAAAAAAGAAGGACTGGAAATCCCATCCAATACAGCTATCCCCCTACTGGGAATTTCCCTAAAAGAACTAAAAACATCATATCATAGTGATATATGTACACCTATGTTTATAGCAGCACAATTTGTGATAGCCAAATCTTGCAAACAACCAAAATGCCTGTCACCTGAGGAATGGATGAAAAAGATACGGTGTTTTTATACAATGCAGTATTACTCAGCTGTAAAGAAAAACAAACTCAAAGCGTTCATATATAAGTGGATGCAACTTGAAGATATACTCACAAGTGAAATAAATCAGACCCACAAGTGTAAATATCATATTTTCTCCCTAGTGTAAGAACTCAAAAGAAATAATAATTGAAAGGTATAATGGTTATATAGAAAGCAAAAGTATTAAACAATGAAGAGAGAGCAAGGAGAAAAGTTAGGAAATACGGCAAGGGCAAAACCATATATTTATATAAACAAGATGGTTAAGGAAATGGTCCTAAGAATCTCCATCAGGTTTCTGAAATAGCAATTAATAGGTAGAATCATCACTCTGACCAACTCTATATGCTGATATCCGTGAACTAAGCAACTACACTGAGAAGAGCAACATGTAACACTAAAACCATGCTTGGAATACCTATCATCCTGGGCCTTTAAATGTGTACTGCTTCTAATGTCATATAAATTATTGCTATGAGTATATGTTTGAAAAAAGGTAATAAAAGAAAACGAGAGTCAAAAAAACAATCTCATAGGATTTTCCTGCTACAATGTTAGGTTTGATTTCTCAATTTCTGTGTTAAAAATGTGTAATTGGCTTTTTTCACATTCTATAGGGATTTAAAGTTTAGAATATCTATGTTTCTTGGAAAATAGCAGTTCCATGTTATGTCTAAGGCATTTGATATGCAGACAGATAGTGATGTTAAGTCCAACCACCTCTGTTACAGAGTAATAATATCATTAAACTTCTCTTCTAGAGGATTAACAACTAAAGTCTGTGCACCAGATTTTAAAGAAATAGAAGAGCTAAAAAGATAGTTAATATTTTGACCCTAGCCCTTCAAGGTCAGTGAGGATTCAGGACATAAGAAAACCTGTACTGTAACATCCTGTAACTCAATGGTATCCCAAATTTTCTGATTAAGGAGATTATGGGGCCACAGAGGGATGTGATCAATGATGTAGAGTGTGCCTAAGGAGAGTCACATGGAGAGAAAACATTCTCTCAGGCTTTCATGGAGAGCAAATTGGTCAGGCAATGGCCATGACTCACCCACATGGCTGACACTGGCAAAGGATCTACAAACTGCAGTACAGGGTCTCAGGATAAATCCTGAGGGTATTTGACTGATCTTAATCAGATACAAAAGCTACAATTCTTGTTACATAGGTCTTGCTTTATCTTGGTCATAACCATCCAGCAGAAAAGTATAAAAGTGAAGTATAAGAAGTAAAGCCATATTATTATGCTGAGCTTTAGTTACGTAGGTCTTATTTTACCCTGGTCTTAACCATCCAGCAGAAAATTATAACCATGAGGTATAAAAAGTAATACCATATTAATACGCTGAGATGTAAGGCTCAAGTCAACAACTTCTGACAGTTACCAGTTCTGCTGATAACCCACTATTATTATGGACTATATTGGGTTATTTTGCTCAATTCAAGTACCTACAATAATTGAACTGGCATCAAGTATGAAAATGTCTTTTAAAGACTTTTCCAAATACAGCTTCTCTAATAGCAATGGAATATCATCTCTGACAAAACAAAATAAAAAAGGGGGGTATAAACAAAGGAGCACTTTGTAATGAAAAAATATTTATGTATATACAAAATAGCTAGGATAGATATACAGCTTTCTCTTAGTTCAGTAAGAAGAAAGGTTTGTACTAATGTTGTTTAGACACGCAACACATCTACATCTTGTCCTCTGAATAACCACTATGAAGACAGCAACATACAATATACTAATTATTGTAACTGTCATACTAACCTGTTTTGAAAATGTTCCAGTGCAATTTTATTTTCTTATTAAAATGAATAAACCATTTAAAAAGGAAGCAGGGAGATCAGTCTTCCTCAATGGTAGGGGATTGAGAGATGGAGGAGATGGAGGAAGGGGACTTAAGGGTGGGATAGGGCATTAAAAAGGGAGCTAAAATGTCCATGTGCCAACACCACAAAAGGAATGCCAGCATTCTGTACTTCAAAGCTATTTTAATAAAGAAATTCACAAAAATTGTTTATGTAAATAAATCTAAATATATCAGTAGTCCAAAAATATGCCAACTTCTTCAGTTAAAAGACCACAAAAGAGATTATAATAGAATGGCATCTAAAATTGAAAATTTCTGGGCCAGGGAGATGGCTCAGTAGAGTAAGTGCTTCCCTGGCAAGCGCAAGGGTCTGAGTTCAAGCCCTGGTTCCACAAATAAATAAAAATAAAAAATAAATAAAATTGAAAATTTCTCATTCAGTATACTAGCAAACTAAATTCAGCTGTATGTTAAAGGACTATGTACCACAACTAAGTGAGCTTTATCCCTAGAATGCAAGGATGGCTGAGCATTTGAGCAAATCTATCTTACCGGATCTCATTATATACTTATTAGGGATATATGTGATATGGTTAAAGATGGACATTGAGGTCATCTGATCAGAGTTCTATCAAAACTGAAAGTCAACCCTGCTTGGTTGAGACATGAAGGGGTAGGGGGAGACCACTCACTAACCTGCCTGCAAGTTGTCACATTTCCTAGTGTGCTCAGCCTGGATCCAACCCTCCAGGTATCTGAACATGGGAGCAAAAGCCTCAGCTGTCCCGACATCAGACTCATGGCCAGGAGCAGATCATTGCAGGCTGAGGAGAAGTAGCCCAGTGCTGCTGGCCTCAGGTACAGATGGATAGCCCTGCAGGGTGGGCACTGCATCTCCAGGCCTCTTTCTCAGATTGAAGAGGACATTTGGCAATTGTTCTGTTGCCAAGAAGAGGCTGGGTTGTATGGACATGTGCAGAAAGGAGCATGAATGCTGCTGGACAGTCCTATGAACATGGCTCCAGCCTGCAGCACCTTGTGCATATGAACACAGCAGACAGTAGGACAATGTATTGGACTCGTGGCATCAGTGTCATGCTCTGCTCTGAAACCAGTTCACATGAACCAGTATCACATATCTCCTAGTAGAGAGTAGATTAAAGACTGTAACTTGCCATTGCTTTAATAAAAAATAACCACAAATGGCTTAGAATGTACCAACTTAGTATTTTGAGGTGCTATAGATCAGAATTCCAAAATCAGTCTCACTGGCTAAGGCCAAAATATGAGGGGCTGCTTTGTTTCTAGTGCTTCAGGGGAAAATTATGTCCTCTTTTTCCAGCTTCCATGTGGACCCAGCCCCTTGCTATGGTTTCTGACTCATCTCCAGATCCCTCCATCCAATGCCTCTCACTCTGCTTTTTGTGTCCCACTCTTGTCAGGACTCTTTCTTCAACCTGCTTCTTGGGAACTCCCATCATTACACAGGGTCCTCCTGGGTGCTCTTTTATTTGAGTCACCTTGTCACCCACCTAACTTCCCCTGCAATATTCCTTGCCTTTTGCTATTTACAGGATCTAGAGATCAAGACTTGAACTTCTTTGAGGTTATTTCTACTTGTTATAGATACGACCTTAACCAAGGATGGGAGCTAACACTGAGTCAGCAGGGGTGGCTAGTGAGTATTGAGTTACTTCTTGTATAGGGAGGTGCCCAAATTTCTTGGCAGGTGCCCAAAAGACTGGTAGAGGTCCCATGAAATTTCTACCAAGTGAAAATACAAAAAAATCAATTATCCAATTTTAAGATCTTTATCAGAGTTTTGTGTCACCAGGCATTGGATATGTTTGGAAACATCCTTCAAGGAGACACCTTTGCCACTGTAAGCAGATGAATTAGACAGAGACAGGAGTTGGGAAAACACTGGGTGTCAGGGTGGGAGACTTTCCCAAGCCTTCCACTGCAGTGTGGGCCACCAAAATGTGCAGCATCTCCTCATATGTACACCCATGGTGGAGCCACATGCAAGAGTGGGGACACTAGGCCACAGAACAGACAGTTGACACATGGCAGTTCATGAAATTGCAGTATGGTCCAGGCAAAGGGCGAGTCACAAGGGGACCAAGCTTGTTCCAAACCACCAACACCCTGTGAGCAAGATGCTCTTCACCAGTTCGGTGACAGATGACTGACCCTCACCACGGCAGCACATAAACATTTCTTGGAAGGAATCAGAGTGTGCAATCCAGGCAGCAGTTTTCCTTCTCCAGGCTTCCAGGATCCGTCCCCAGACACCTTCCCCTGTCATCTGATTCAGTGTGGATCCTCATTTTTGTTTTTATTTTTGCTCTTGGAAAGAAGATGAGAGAATTCGCTGAAAAAAAGCAAAACCTTCAATGTGCTAGTTCTGTTCTCTGGGAACTTTTCAGTAATGGTGGCTTGCTGACAATTCCAGTGTCTGCTGCAATTTTAGGGGCCTTCCTATGCATGGTTCCCTAAGCCACATAAGCTAGAAGAATTAATTTTCAATTAAATTGTAGTCACTGGTACATCTCTTTCTAATTATTTTAAATATATTTCAATCTAGCATTCTAGTTCCATGAAAGTTCAGCCAAACAGTCATAAAAATAAGCGCCAAAGCAGTCCTTGACGATCAGCATCCCTGGTGCAGTCTGTGACCACCCAGCCCAGGATTGTGTGAGACAAAATCCTGGTTTAAAACAAGGGTGGTGGGTTAAATTTAAAGTATGAAGCATGCTGGATCCTGCCTCATGAGGAGGGGGTGACACCCTTGGAACATATCAAAACCCAGACTGACAATGGGTTTCAGAAGAACACAGGGAGGGAGAGTGTACACTGAGCACTGACCACACGGTAGTGTTTGCTGTGCAACAACAGACCTGTTGGGAACTCAACTGCTCACTACAGGGCTCTCCTAACTCTGTTCATGTGTTTTCACAATAGCTAAATAATAGACATTTGTCATATAGAAAGGTGTTGTTTTATGAAACTCGATGATTTCAGACAGTAGCTGTCTATAAAATAAGCCCTGTGTCTTCTCCATCATCCTGCATAATTTGCTGCAAGTCCTTACATGAAATCTGACAAGAAGGGTAGCATTACTTGGCTATGGTTATACCTGTAAGTTAATAATTAGCATGTCACATTTCATGTAACTATGCTATAGTGAAGAAAATTTTTCTTTGGAGATGAATGTAGATTGTATTAAATCATATCCACCTTAACATTGCTAAATAAGTTTCTGTGGAGAGTTCCTAAGATCCTGGTGAGCTCCAGTTAAAAATCATATGTGAATTATCAAAATCTGCTTCTACTTATGAAACCTCTCTGGTGACAGAAGGAAGGAGAAAGTGGGCCTTGTGAGGGAGTGATTTCACTAATAAGCCACTTGACACTTGTCAGCCCTAAGCACTAGGGCAATGAGTGTAAAAGCTAATATACATTCATCTCTTATCATAGAGACACACATGCCCTTCCCTCTAAATCTCAGAACAACACTGTAAGATAGGTACATGTCTCATCCTCGTTCTGCACAAGGGAGACAAAGATTTACAATGTGAATGATTCATCCTATGTTATGTCAGACACAAGCAGACTGACAGTCCTCCAAGCCTGCTCCAAATACAGCCCTGAGCCAGCAACGATCTTCACCACTGTTGAGTGATAGAATACAAAGTCCAGTCCACTCCAGCCTCACCAAACTAAAATCTTCATATGCATGCCCAGGTGCTTAGAATGCACACTAAAGTTTGAGAAGGACTGGCAAACCCTCTTCCATTAGCCTTTAGGCCAGCACTGCCTAAGTTCTGTGTGATCAAAGTCACCTTATATGTTTAGGAAAATGCAGGTAGCCATATCCCCAGGCTACCAGACTGGACTGGGCCAGTCCGCACATTCTGGGTAACTTGAGGTCTGGAGATGCTGACACTGATCCGGGGTCCTCACAGCAGAACGCTGTACTCTGCAGCCTGGAAACCTCTGCTGCCATCATCATGAGGAGCATGCATGCTGGTTGAGCCCTTCCAGGGTGCTGAAGGGGTAAACACCTGCCAAAAGCTGATGCGAAGTGCATGTTTGCGTCTTTACATATGCATTGGTTTTCAATAGAATTAAACTATTTTTTAAATGCAGTTTTATTGTAGCTGAAAACTGAGCATTTTGCAACTTTAGAAGCTACACTATAGGGGCAACCAGATAGCTCAGAGGATTAAAGTGCCTGCTTAGTCAGATGCAGGGGCCAGGAGTTTGACCCCTGGACTTCCGTGCCAGCCTCGCCCCCAGGCGCACTAAGAGGGTGCGCTGAGATGGCAATTGAGATTGGGTGTGGAGGCGTGTGCCTGTAATCTGAGCTTGGGAGGCTGAAAAACAAGAAGGATCACTACAATCCAACCTGTGTAGTGAGATCCTGTAGACCATATATTAAATACATAAAATAAGAAGCTATGCTTGAAGAATTTCCAAGCACTAATTTTTCTTATTTTCACTGTTTTCTCTTTGGTGGGGGAAAGCTGGCAACCATATCATATTCATTTGAGATTTCCAAAAGATGTAATCAGCATACATATAAAAATGCATGTCATTAAAATACCCTGGCTTAAGTAACAAATATTGAGCAACTAAAATTTTAATCCATTTACATGCTAACCAAACTTAAAGCAATCAAAAGAAATTTAAGGGTCTTTCTGCTGTCTGTCTTAATGAAGTAACTTCCTTCAAATGCCTGGATTTAAGAATTCAATATCTTTTCCCTCTACTAATTACTGTCTGAAAACACAATAAAACCAAAGTATAGTACTAAACAAAAATCACATCTGACTGAAAGATACAAATATAGAGATTCCAAAGATACAAGACAGGCATCTCTGCAGGGCAAAGATACAGTTGTTGCAAATTAGTTGTACACATCTTATTTATTACCTTCAAAGCGTCTGAATGTTGTCAATATAATTAAAACATACATAACCTTAGGGTGGTCAGGACTAAATATAATGCAAACCCACACCTTTTTATCTCTATCAGATGTTTAAAATAATAAAACTATGAGTTGAACCTAAAGGCAATTGTGCTAGTGGAAGCAATGAGTTCATTATTTCACAGATAGTAAAGCCAGCAGAAAAACAAGAAAAAATACTGTCTTTATTTCATTTCCTCATTTTGTTGATTGTCTACCTTGAACACTTAAAAAGGAAATAATTACTGATGGCTGCCTTTGTTTTGTTCTGAAATGAGTCTACTTAACAATAGCCCTGCAAATCTCTTCAGCAAATTATGCTTTTAGAATTTTGCCCAGTTAAGTTAAATTATGGTATTTATTGAGTATCTAGATTATCTCCAACTATTGATACATTGATTGCTGAACCTAAGCTTCAGTCTGTTTTCTTTTCACCTGGGACCATTAATAAATAGATAAAAACATACTTTGAGAAAGCAGATAATTCTAAAAATTGTAAACGTCTGTTAAGTAAGCAGCAGAATGTCTTGAAGATGCACTCCCAGATCCAATCTGGGAAGGAGCATTAGGTACCAGGCACCAGGCACCAGGTCATGGCATTCTAGGAAGGTGGATGAACAGGCTCCCCTGAGGCTCACTTGACAGCCGCCCTCGGTGCTGTTCACCCTGACCTGCCCGTCTCCAACTCTCAGCCTTTCAGCTGCATGAACACAGGATGTGGAACATCCTACCAAGAAGTGTGATTAACAGTTTGAAACTCCTAATTCCTGCAACCAGGAAAATTTACAATTCTCATTTCCAAATTGTAAAATCTACAAGACTTTTTTCCAGATTTCTTCTAAAACTCAGCAAAACAGGCTTCATGAAAGATTTTGGCTCATTGCCTGCTTTTTTATGCCCAAATGAGATAAACTTTAGATCTTCGAGATTACATTGTGAACATGAAAATTATGCGAAGTTCAAACTTCAACATCCATAGCAAACTTTTTATTGTTGGTCGCCATGGTGGCAGAGTGGTTATGGCGGCAGGTGAATGTGGCTCTCTGATGACGCCACACTTTGCAAGCTGCATACAGGTCATAGCAATCAATGAACGCCATGGGTGACACAGGCACAGAGATGTCGTGAATCTTCTGGTTTTCTTTTATTTAATTTCCAGAACCTACCTTCATAAAAATAAGAACAGAGGAGGAAAAAAATGGACCTTGCCATGTTTTTAGTGCAAAGTAGAATGTGGACTCTATAGAATTAGATGGTAAAGCAGGGTGTTTACCGCGCTGTGCCACTGCTGCACTGGTCCCGCGAGTCCACAAGGACTCATCAAAACAGCCCCAATTCACAGGAGAGCAACGGTCAAGAAAATAAGATAATTTAAAAGTCATGTCTTAAAACTGCTGA
This sequence comes from Ctenomys sociabilis, assembly GCA_004027165.1. NCBI lineage: Eukaryota > Metazoa > Chordata > Mammalia > Rodentia > Ctenomyidae > Ctenomys > Ctenomys sociabilis. The sequence goes on along the minus strand of PVKA01002561.1, from coordinate 86,042 downwards.
ATTTCTTCAAAACAATTTAAAACTGAAAAACACAAGCAAAGTAATTTTTAGTGGCTTATTTGTTGGCCAAACAAGGAAAGCCACTCAACAACTGTGTTGGCTGAATCATAGTTGATACCGATGGCCAAAGAAATGGACCCAGATTAAATAAACTCATCTAAGAATTTTTTTAATCTGATTGATTTTTGAGATATATTCTAGAAAAGAGAGTACTGGTGACTGTACATTATAGTTCACTTTTTAAGAGGTAAATTTTTTCCAAGTACTTATCCTTCACCCTAGATGAGTCAACAGATGATATGGTACTACTTACTGTTGTTGAAAAAAACAACAATCTAGGGCTGGGCATGTAGCTTAGTATAACAGCACCAAACTGCTATACATGAGGTCCAAGTTCAGTTCCCAGCACCACACAAGAAAATTAAAAGAAAAATGGCATAAGAGGTCAATAGTTTGCTGTGGCTGAAAGTTGATCTCTATGAAGTCTGGATGGGACACCTACAGGGAATAACTTTGGACAAGGCTTCAGCACAATCAGAAGTGGAATCTGTTCAGATATGTTACAAAGTGCAAAGAATAAAAATCTAAGACAACTTTATGAAAGTTCTGAAAATGTAAGACATCTAAAGCTTACAGTTACTTTCATCTACTAAGTGTATTATTCAGTAAGTACTTAGTAGAATTTTTTTAATTTACTACATATTAAGCAAAGTTTCCAGAGGGGAGTCCAAACGCCCGCCGCTTCCTGTCCTTTCATGTGATGCTCTCTCCTCCACCACATGCTCCTCCGTGATGCCAGCTAGCCTGCCATGAGGAAGCCACAGGGTCCCACCAGAACCCAGACCAGAGGCTGGCCTCTTCTCAGGCTTTCAACCATCCAAACCTGGGAGCTAAGCAAGTGTCTTTTCTTCTTACATTACCTACCCCCTGCATTTTGGGGGGGGGTAGAATTAGTGTGATACACGGATGGACAGATGGAGGAATGAGTATCAACTCCCTGTTTTATGATCTGTAAGCACTATAAGCCATGCTAATTCATCTATCATGAAAGGGAAGAAAACTGTTTATGAAATGCTATAATTGGGGAAGTAAAGGCACCAGTAAGAATTTTCATACAAACACAGGCTAATGCACACATATGTTCAAAGATGGCAGTTTAAGCTGCTTTTATTTTTTAAAATATGTTTATTTTATTTTAAAAAGTAAAAAACAAACAGCAGAAACAAAGACAAAAACAGAGTACCAGAGGCTTGGGATATACCTGAGTGACTGAAGTGTCTGCCTGGCAAGTGCAAGGTTCTGAGTTTGATCCCCGGAACAGCCAAAGGAAAGAAAAAACAGAGTAACAAGTGACAGTAAAAATGGTACAGGGTTTCAAAACAAGAATAAAAATTTAACAATGTTTGTTATATTACATACTTTCATCATTAAATCTGATACTCAGATTAATAGATACAGGTATGTAAAATTGGTCAAATAATTCTTCCTTTCAATAAACTTTAATTTTTTTCTCCTTGTTCTTGTTTATATTTTTTTAATTTATTTTAAAGAATACTAATTGATGAGACATTAGAAATCATAGACATTTAGAAGATGAGAGATGTTCGACAAGTCATTTTTCTTCAATCAAAGGACTTCAACCCAACTATAAAACACAGCATAAATAACTGTGCATTAAAACCCTGTGAATTGCATTTCTGTAGAGAAGAGCTGCCACACCCAGGGCAGCTCCTCGGCTCCTGGAGGGAGCTGTTGAGGGGTGGAGAAATAAAGGTCAGAGACCATAGAGAGAAAGCTGAGGCAGGTGCAGCTCTTTCTCCTGATGGGAGGAAAGGAGCTGCTCGATCACAGCCAAGCATTTTGATTTATGCATGTGGTAGGTTGGTGTCATTTGACACCTTTTGTTCAGCTAGCTCACCTCTTTTTCCCAGTGTACTGGGGCTGGAACACCTGTCCAACAGGGTGCTCCATGCCTGTAGAGTGTTCCTCAGGTGTTCCCTGCTTCCAGCTCTGCACTTGTGAGAGATCACCAGCATGGCCACTCCAGACAAAATGTAGTTTTAAAATTGTCCTCCAAAAACTAATAACTTGTATTTTGCCAAATTACTTTGCTTTCTTATGAAGTGAATAAATTTATCCTGAAGGTACATTTACCTATCATTAATTTACAGCAACTGGGTCTTTTAAAAACTCTTTTCAGTAATCTAATATTTTGAGTAGGAATAATGGAATGGTCCTTCAGTTTTATATCTGAGTGTAGTTTAAGTCAATTCCTAAATAAAATTTTGCCTTTATGACTTTTAAGGTGATCTCCACCCTAGACTCAGTCAGTAGCCAGTTATTTCTAGAACATCACAGACAGCTCAGCATGTTATTTTAAAGCTAAACTGACAGCATGAATAGACCCAGAGTGCACTCTCTGACACCAAATTTTTAAAGTTCAATTAGTAAGATATTAGAAAACATTAATCATGTCTTTTCTGTTGTCATACATTATTGTTAAATTAGTGAAGCAAGTTATTTTGTTGCTTGGCTATTAAAAATTATGAAATTACCAACACTAAATCTTCTGCTCTATGGGCTGCTTATTTTCCCATGAGAGAAGAACACGACTAAACATCAAATTTTAGACTTTAACAGGTCACACCCAATTTTCAGCTGTAGAAAAAAAAAGCAGGAAGCTTTAAGTGTTTGTATACCTACTCACAATTTGACATCCTAGAAGACCAAAACACCAAATTAAATGAAAATTCAAAACAATAATTTCATAAAATATAATTATAGAACCCAAAAGTCATGTCAAATTATGTTAATACATTTAGCTACCTAGAGCAGGCTAAGATTAACAAATCAAGGAAACATTTAATAAAACACAGTAACAAGCCAAAAATTCAGGCCTTCTAAGTGATACATACACCAGACTGCAATGGTATTACTTAAAGGTTACTTTAAGGATGCAAGTATAAGCAGCTCAATACTAGAACTCAGTAGAAGTGTTTCCTGCATTTAACTCCTTAGATATTAAGAAAATGTTTCAATGACCTTTGATCTTGTTACAGGTCATGCTCAATACACTTCAAGAAAAAGTGTAGAAAATAATGTCTAAAAAATAGTCCTGATGTGGCCTTTTTGTGTATAAAGAAAGCTTATAAAGAGACAGGAAAGAGGCAACAGAAAGAATAAAGGCTCATAGAGCAATGCCAAAATATGGAGAAAGTCAAAATCATTGAGAAAGGGAAAAAAAAACAGGTTAAGAAAATATACCCTCATGAAATAAAAAAATACATGAAAAATATACAAAAAGCAGGTTCCAGTTATTTACTGTTGTGCTACAAGCTACTCAAAAGTGAAGTGATTTAAAATAATCTGCCTGTAATCCCAGCATTGAGTATGCTGAAAACGGGAGGATCACTACAAGTTCAAGCTGCACAGTGAGACCCTGCACAAAAAGTAAATAAATAAATAACACTGTCCTATACTTCAAGACTTCATGGGTCAAGATTGGCACAGGTTTGGTGCTACGTCCTCTTGATGCATTGTGCTGGCAGCTAGCAGCTCCTAGTGCTGAGCCTGCTAGCAAGGACCTCAGTGGCCTCCCCAGCAGAGCGAGCTTCTCACAGTGTGATTCAGCTCTTAAGAAGGAACATTTGAGCAAAGTAGAAGCTGCATCGGCTTCCACAGATGAGCCCTGGAAGCTGTACAGTGTCCTCTCTTCCACAAGTCAAAGTAGCAAAAACTGTTTTGTTTGTCACTCATCAGCACACGCAGAGTCACCCCACAGTGGTTTTTGTTGTTATAACAGAATGAAAATGTGACAACAGCTGGAAACAAAACAGTAGCAAAAGCAGGACTGAGGATGAGACTAGCTCAGAACATTGACAGCCACATTGCCAAAGTTCTAGATTCAGAATTCCACCACTCATACTGGTTCACAGCTCTGAGGCACTGAGTAAACTCCTTTATCTACTTTGACATAGTCACATGTACTCAGAGGCAATAACTTCTAGACAACAACTAAGCATCAAGCAGGAGAACCAATGAGTAGGATGTGCCCCTCTGAGAGGTCAATCACTCCTACACAAGGCCCAGAAAGAGCTGCAGAACAGAAGCAGTAACATGTGCTGGAAATTACACTCGAGCACTCACCTGTCAAACCAACATGCAGATGGTGTCTACTATTTCCAGAGGCCTGGCCTAGAATTACAGATGTCGAGATGATCTCTGCTCTCACTGCTTGGAGAAGTGGAGGACGAGGGCATCAGCGGGCTCACTCATCAGCACAGACAGAGTCACCCCACAGTGGTTTTTGTTGTTATAACAGAATGAAAATGTGACAACAGCTGGAAAGTGGATAGTCTCGCTGTTGACAAATCCAGGTTTATAATAATAACAACAACAACAATAATAATAATAATAGACTCTCTTCATTTCAGAAGGAATAGAGAGGACAATAAAACAAACACTTCACAATAAAAACCTAATAAGAGCATTATTTTTTTTTCATTTTAATGAGAAAAAATAAAACAGCAATGAAACAGTTTCAAAACAGCCTGGTAGATCTCAGGCAAGCACTAGGGCCTGAGTTCAACTGGGGTTCCACACACAAAAAAAAAAACAGCCTAGTAGGACAGTTACAATAATTGATGCATTGCATATTGTTGTCTTTCTAGTAGTTATTCAGAAGACAAGATGCAGACATGATAGCTTGTCTGAAACAACATTAGTACAAAACTTTCTTCTCAATAAATGAACTAAGAGAAAACAGCTGTATATCCATCCTATCTTGTAGATAGATAGATAGATAGATAGATAGATAGATAGATAGATAGGTAGATAATACATTTTTTATAACAAAATGGTCCTTTATATCTCCTTTTTAAAAATCTATATGTAGTTAGGTCATTGGAAACATAAAGTTTTAAAATATAAAATAAGATATCAACAAAGTTATTCAACATACTAAAAGAGTAACATATTAAGATGAAAAGAGATTAGTTTAATATTTTTTCTTCTAAAGATAAAAAACAATAAAATGATACAGAATTTCAAAACAAAATGACAGGAAATTGACAATGGTTATTATATTGCATATCACTATCTGTAAAAACATCATTCTTGATGTACCATAATACAAAAAAAGTAAGTACATGATCATTTCAATATTCGCAGAATAGCGTGTGCTAAAGTTTAGCTTCCATTCTCAGAAAACAAGAAATAAGAGGGAATATCTGTCTCTTTCTGTTTTATGGAATTCAATTGTCTCATGTCTCATTTTTGCCAGGCAGGTGCTTTGCTGCTGAGCTCTATCCCCAGTGAAAAGAAAATTTCTTCATTTGATAAATGATAGTTACAAGAGTAATATTAATAATGATAAAATAACACTGCATCATATTAATCTTAAAGGCAAACAGGAAATTTTTCTATGTAGTTGAAAACAACACCTCACCCTGTGCAATCAGTTGTGGACTAAGAAATAAAAGAGAAATGAGACAGACAGAACTTGAAAGGAATAAATATAACTGCCATTATTCACAAATTAAGTGTAAGAATTTATAGAGAGGATTAAACCCTGTATTTACCATCAAGTGTATTATACAGAGTATACTCTACTTGTGTGATTATAATAAAACTTAGTAAAATTCTGAATATGAATAAGTGTAGAAAAATTAATTGCATATAATACAATATATACACAAAAACATAGAAAATTATTTTAAGATACACTATCATATTAAATATCAAGTACCTAAAAGAAATCTAATGAAAGTATCTAATAAAAGGTTCAGCAAAAAAAATTATATATATATATATGGCATTATTAAGAGAACATTTAAATAAAGAGTAATGCAATACTCAGGGATTATTGCCATGCTTTCCCCAACTTATCTATTAATTCCACCTCATCCTAGCCAGACATCCACAGGTTTTATGAAACTGAACAAGATAATCTGACATTAATGTAAAAATCCAAATGGAAAAAAACATACACAATGTTAAAAAGAACAAAGCAGGATAACTCAATAGTAAGACCTATTACAAATATAGTAGAGTGAAAATAGTGTGGAATAGGACTGAGAATATGTAAGTACCAAAACACTAAAGTTAATTATTCAGAAATATATTCACATATTTATTTTTTAAGAGAAAAAGAGAAGTGGGAGGGAGAGAAAAAGAAAACATGTTCATGACTTTGAAGTAAGGAATGACTTCTTTTTATTAATTTTATTGAGAAACAAACAGCAAGGAGACAGTTTCAAAACAGGTCAGTAGGACAGTTACAATAATTAATACATTGCATACTGTTATCTTCATAGTGGTTATTCATAGTACAAGATGCAGACATAGTATCCTGTCCAAACACTATTAGTGCAAATCTTTCATCTCATTGAATTAAAAGAAAGTATCTGTGTATCTATCCTAACTATTTTGTATATACAAATACAAAATGGTCCTTCAATTGTATCCCTTTTTTGTTTAGTTTTGTCAGAGATGGGTATTCCATTGCTATTTAAATATTGTAGGTGCGTGAATTCATCCAAATAATGCAATATAGTCCAGTAGTCCATAACAGTAGTGGGTTATCTGTAGAACTGGCAATGTCACAAGTTGTTGACTTGAGCCTTTTACAGCTCAGCATATTAATATGGCTTTAATCCTTATACCTCACTTTTCCACTGAATAGTTTAGACCAAGATGAAGCAAGACCTATAAAACAAGAAATGTAGCTTTTGTATCTGACAAGGTCAGTCAAATTCCCTCAGGATTTGGCCAGAACCCTGTACAACAGTTTTTAGATCCCTTGTCAGTGTCAGCCATGTGGATGAGTCACATCCATTGCCTGACCAATTTGCTGTCTGTGAAAGCCTGAGAGAATGCTTTCTCCCCACGTGACTCTCCTTAGGCACACTCTACATTGTCAATAACTTTCCTCTATGGCCCCAGTATCTCCTTGATCAGATTTAAAACTGGAAGCAGAAACAGACTAAAGTGCACTCATTAGCTCAGTTATATATACCCATCTACAGGTGCATGCACCTCACCAATCCACACCAGAAATTATCCTAAAGTGCAATCCAATCACACAAAAATAAATCTGCAACACATATAACCATTGAAATGTTTTCATTCTTCTTACAAATCAACAACAAAAGGATAACAATCAGACAAACTGTACCACACCAAGTAGTCATAAAAGACCATTCCCTAATAGAAACAATCATATAGTATTTAAAAGCGCTCAAACACACCAGTAATCATAAGAGTAAACTTCAATGAAATTACAGCTCTACCACATGCCCATAAGAAAAAAAGAAATTAAAGACTGACACAGCAAGTGTTGTTAATATGTGCAAGAACTGAAACTGACACTCACAGGTAGTGCGTCTTTAATTGGCACCTTTTTTTGAAGAAACAGTATTTATTTACTATGGTTGTAAATACACCCATGAACCATTAAAGCTGTTAACAATAGAAAAGTTTGCATATATACACTGGGAAAAGTTTCAGAAGAAGTTACACTCTAAATGGCTCAGATTGATCATAAATAAATAAATTATACTGCGTGCCATTTACAAAATGCTCAAAAACAAGAAAGCTGCATGTTTTAGAAATGCAAACTTTTAAGACTAAAAATAAAAGCAAATAAACTCGGTGACCATGAGAGCCAGCCTAAGAATAGAGACTGAGAAGTAAACATAGAAATCGTGGGGTCAGCTCATGGATGGGACGGGTCACCGAGGGCATGCATCTGCTTGCCAACACGTCTTCAACATATGACACTTCAAATAGAAGAGTAAGTGGGTAGGTGACAATATGACCACTGAAAACAGAAATATCCCACTGAAGAAAACAGACCTTGCAGAGTGCTGCGGGGCACGTCAAGCCAGCAGCAGAAGGCCCAGTGCTCCGTTCTGAACTCTGCAGCCATTCCGAATCATTCAATGTATGTCTTCCCTATAGCACTTGAAATTCATTATTTGAAATTTTACTGTTTTGTAATTATAAAGCTACCTCCAAAACGTATTAGAACTAAACATGGATGTTTAATGCCTACATTTCCAAGAAGCTCAGCAAACTCCGAGCCAGACAAAAGCCATTAGTTATCCACATCTTATACAACAAAATGAATCTGTCAGAAGGCAGTCTTGAAAGCAGCCAAACAGTGACTCATCGCATACGAAGGGTTTTCTATGAAGTTAGCAGCTGATTTCTCATCAAAAACCATGGCAAAGTTCAAGTACAATGAATATGAGTTCTCGTATTCAAAGTTCTGAAAGAAAATAAAAGTTGAACCAGTCATTCTGTATCCAACAAAATTATCTGTAAGGCACTCCAAGAAAACAAAGCCTGAGAGAGTCTATCGCAGGCAGAGTTTCTCCATGACAAAGCTTCAGGCTGAATAAGGAAAAACCATGCACAATGCTATGGTCATAGCATTCTTGAGGCTGAGGCAGGAGGATCACAAGTTCAAGACTAGTTTGGGCAACATAGTGAAGCCCAATCTCAAAAAAAAGAACTCTAAATGAAAATTCAAATCTATGCAAGAAAATAATAACCAAGTAAAGTTAACTGAATGGGGAAGTTTAAAAGAATAATAATGTATTATTTATGACCCTTTTATTTCTCAATTTGTTTTTAAAAGGCACATAGGGAAATGATTAAAATAATTCAAAATCCATGTTGAGAATCAAGGAATAGAAAAGAAAAATAAAATTACTAAAATTACAAAAGAAGAGACACTACAACTGACTTTATACAAATAAGGATCATAAGGAAATAAGATAAATAATTATACCAATTGTGTTACCAAATTAAATAATGTAAATAAAATGCATCAATCCCTAAGTAACGCATACATTTTCAAAACTAACAAAAGAAATAGATCTATAATAAGCAAGGATTTTTTTGGTTCAGAAAAATTTCCACAAAGAAAAACTTGCAACCAGATTCCAATACAAAAGTCAGCCACTTAACAAGAAAATAGAAATATAAAACAGTAATATTCTTTGTAAAGTTAAGTGTAAAATATTCTATAAAACACAGGAAAGCTGAATGCAGTGATTATAAAAAGCATTATACACCATGACCAGTGAAGTTCATCTCGGGAACACAGAGTTGGGGGAATATGGAAATGTCAACCCATGTAACACACCTTAACAAAAGAACAAGAAAACAAGACATGTGATCATGCCAACACAGGCAAGGAGAGCTGGAAAACTCCAGCATTCTTTATGATTTAAAAAATAACCAAACAGACCAGCAATAGAGAGGGCTTTACTTGACAGAGGCGATTCATGAAAATACAACAGCTAACATTACATTTAATGGACAATCCTGCAGACTTCCCCTAAAGCAGAAATATGACAGCCCACAACCAGGTATAAATCCAAAAGAAATGAAGTAAGTATACTTACTTCCTTCCTGAGTTGAATCATAGCTATTCACAATAGCCAAGGAGCAGAATCATCTTAGGTGCCCATTTCTGACAAACAGGTAAAGAAAATGCGATACATATACACTGTGGAATATTATTCAGTCATTAAAAATAATGAAATCCTGTTGTTTGTTAAAATTTGGATGGAACTGAAGATTGCTGTGTTAAGTGAAAGCAGTCAGGTGTTGATCTCATTCATAATCTAAAAACATTGATTAGATATTGACTGGACAGTGGTGGGTCCCAGAGATGGAGAGAATGCAGGCAGAGGTGTGGGGGACAGGGAGCAGGTGTCAGTGGGCACCAAGCCAGCCACTTAGGAGCAAGCAGCTGTGGTGAGCGACTGATGTGTGGTAATGTGACTGCAACTACATGGTACGAGTTGGGATGTTTTCATCATAAAGGGAGAGGTATGTATATTTAATCTGATCTAAATATTGTACAATGTAAATGTATTTGAAAACATCACATGATTCCTATAAATATGTATAATATTTAGGAAGCAGTTAAAATTTTTTATTTAAAAATTTCATTTACAAAACCATCAAAAAGAATAAAATATCCCACAATTAATTTAACAAAGCACCTGTAGGAGTTTTGCGATCGAATCTATCAGACATTAAAAGAATACATTAAATAATACCTAGATAAATGGAAAGAAAGTCCAGATCACAGAATAGAAGACAATGTTGCTACAACAGCAGGACTGTCCAGATTAAGTTAAAGACTTAATGCAATCTCATCAAAATTCAACTTCCTTTACACGTGCAAGCAGACAATCTTATCCTTCAGCTCACTTGGAAATGCAGACGACTCCAACAGTCTCAGGACTAAGGGGAAGGTTTCACACATCAAACACTGACCATAAAAGAAGAGGAACCAGGATAGTGCTGTGCTGACATGAGAACAGACATACGAGGAGAGAAATGGGCCTGGGTGCAGAAGCATGCCCGCAGGCCCGGGGCAACAGAGCTGCTGTGAGTGCTCACCATAGAGGACACAAAATTATCCTTTCAGCCAGGCGTGGTGGCACACACATATAATCTCAGCACTCAGGAGGCTGAGGCAGGATTGTTTTGAGTTCGAGACCAGCCTGGGCTACAAAATGAGCTCAAGGCTGGCCTGAACTGCACAGCAAGACCCTGTCTCAAACAGACAAAAATAAATAAATAATAAACTTGGCCAACTGTGAATCCAAAGGAAAAGCGAGGGGTGTTCATTTCAACCCACATTCCATGTTACATGAAAAATGTAATTCAGAAAAGGCCTAAACGCAAGAGCTGAAGTCATAGCACTCATGGAAGAACACACAGGACTGCATCTTCATGAGCTGGACACTGGGGAGCGATTCTCTAAGACAGCCCTAAAGTAAGCATCCAGAGCAAACAATGCATTAGGTGTCACTAAAAGTAAATACTTTTGTGTTTTAAAAGATATATAGAAAGGCTGAGAATCCCACAGAACCAGAGAAAATGGTTGTCTGCTATACTTCCGATAAAGGCCTGGCATCAAAACTTAGAAGGAACTATTAAAACTTCACTGGTACCTGTCAAATAACCCCACTGGAAACAGGCAAGAAATTTTCGCAAACAGCCCTTGAGGCGTGCGGAGGTCAAGCACGTGGAGAATCCTTGGCATCGCTAATCACGAGGGAAAGCAGCTCAAGCCTCAGAACCCATGTGGCACCCTCCAGCACCACTGCAATTATTTAAAATGGAAAATCAAAATATTGATAAAATGTGGAGAAATGAGACCTTTATGCACTGCTACAGGGATGGCAACCACCGCAGGAACATCTGGCTGATCTTTTTAACCGTTCGGCAAAGAAATACCATATGACCCCCGAACACCTCACCTATGTATGAACGCTACAGTATTGCAGAGAGACATTTGCACAAAAGCATGTAAATAAATCTTCATGCAGTATTATTCACTGCTGTGAAAACAAATGAAAATTTGTCCACAGGTTAAATGTAGAAACAAATTATATGTCTAAACTATGGAATATTTTTCAGCCAGAGAAATGAAATACTGATAATTGCTACAATGTAGATTTAGAAAAGTCTTTAAAATGCCACATTCTATGAGATTATACTTTCATCAAATATTCAGAATAGGAAAGGTGCACAAACATAGATCAATACTGCTAGAGGGCGAGGTAAGAGTCGGATAGATGCTTAACAGATACAGGGCAAAGTTCTCTCCACGGGGTCATGGAACTGTTTGCTCAGCATATGAATGTGCCTGAACCAGCTGAATTGAGTGTCATATAATTGTATCTCAAGGCCCATGCCACCAAGCCCGTCCAGCGAGTAAGAATTTTTGTGACTCTCCTGGCACCCAATTCATGCGAGCCCGGTTCGGTGAGTATGTGGGAGAGCCTTTGGCTTCTCTCCTCGTGCTCCATGCCATCCAGAGCCCCCACCCCATAGACCTCTGAGCGAGCGATCTACCTGAGACACCCCAGACTGGCCTGCCCTGCAAATCCTCAGAGCCCCTGCCCCCAAGGACACAGAGCAAGTAAGAAGTTTTGTGACTCTTCCAGCACCTGCTCCACCCACACCAGGCCTGGTGAGTGTGTAGGAGAGCTTCTGGGCTCCCCAGCGCTCCCTGGACCAAGGACACAACAGAGGGAACCACAGGCTCACAGCTGTGTCAGAAGGGCTATAGAAAAAAGGAAATAAACATAACAGTTAGACCCAGGATAGGCATAACTGGATAATCTCAAGCTTAATAGACTGGCACCCAAATCTCATTGCAAGCTAAGGTTGTAACTGCACCAAAGCTCTACACTAAAGATCAGAGGTCAGTGCTATACAAAATGACAAAGACAAGGAGCAAAATGTAATCTCAGGCTTCGAGCCCACCAATAAGTCAGAGGACACTAGCTCAGATGAAATGAATGAATTACCAGAGGCAGAAGCAAAGAAACAACAGCAGAAAGGTATAGAAAACTCAGACTAGAATTAATGAATGAAATAAAAAAGGAAATTTTTGAATACATAGCATCTGAAGTACTGAATCAAATCCAGAAACATATGAAGCAAAACAAATGCCCACCAAGAACAAATGCAGAGAATACTATACCAGCTGAAACATATGAATTAGCACTGTCACAAGAAAAGAAACAATAGCAAAAAAGTAAAGAGGAACTCAGAGAAGCAATAATCTCTGAAATAAAAAAGAAATATTTGAAATCATAGCACCTGAACTAGAAAATCAATTCTGGAAATATATAGAGGAAACACAATTTGGAAAAAAAACTCTACAGTAAAAGAATTAATAGCTACCTCTAAAGAAGACATTGATACAAAAAAAAAGAGAGGAGATCAGAAATATGATGGATTCCTGGAATGAGAAATACAGAAAAGAAATAGATCATATGAAGCATAGTCAAAGAGATATAGAAGAAATTAAAATCTCAATTATGAGAATACTAGATAGAGTTTCAGATCTTGAAGATGCTGGTGCAGCTGGAAAGGTCAGGAAGGATCTGTTAAAAACAACAAGGATGCAGGAAAAAATAATCCATCAGCAGCAAGATGATGCCAAGATGAACAATGTGAGATAAATTGGCATTAATGAAAATGAATGAGTCAATACAAATCATAGAAAAAGAATATGGGCAGAAGTAATAGCAGAAAACTTCCCAAATATGAGAAAACAATCCAAATTTCAGGAAACCGAAGCATACAGCACACCAAATAACTTCAACCCAACTAATAACACACTGAGACATATAATAGTCAAGATCCCAGAAATCCAGCACAAGAATAATATACTGAAAGCTGCTAGAGAAAAGAAGCAGATCACATTCAAAGGAAAACCCATCAGAATTACAGCCGACTTCTCTACACAAACCATGAAGGCAAGGAGAGCATGGAGCAGAGTTCTTTAAGCCCTGTATGAAAACAAATTCCATCCCAGACTACTATACCCTGCAAAACTCTCTTTGAAGTTTGATGGAGAAGTGAAAGACTTCCATGACAAAGAACAACTAAAGAATTTTATGAAGACAAAGCCATCTCTACACAGGCTACTGAAAGATGTTCTAGAGAGAGACCACAATGACCAGAACTCCATGAATAAGAACGAAGGGAACCCACTAAACCAGCTAAACAATTAAACACAGGACAAAACGGAGTAACAACAGTAGGTAAATATCATGACAATCATATGTCAACACATTTTAATTATAACCATCAATGTAAATGGACTCAATTCTCCAATTAAGAGAAACAGACTGGCACAGTAGATTAGGAAACAAAATCCAACAATATGCTTTATACAAGAAACACACTTAACTCAAAAAGACATTCATAGGCTTAAAGTCAAAGGATGAAAAACAATACTACATGCCCCAGCACCTCAGAAAAAAAGGAGTAGCAATTCTTTTCTCATATACTCTCAACTTCAAACAAAAAATGAAACAAAGAAGGCCACTATATATTGGTTAGGGGAAAAATTCAAGAGAAAGAGGTAACACATAAATATCTATGCACCAAACACAGGAGCACCCAACTATGTAAGACAAATCTTAAGGGACATGAAAAACTTAATGTCTAAAAACACAATCTTAACAGGAGACCTTAACACACCCTTATCTCAAAAAGATAGGTCAACCAGACAAAAAAATTAGCAAGGAAGTAGCAGAACTGAAACAGAGCTTGGAAGAAATGGACCTAATGGACATATATAGAGTATTCCACCCAACCACAGGTGAATATACATTTTTTTCAGTTGCACATGGGTCATTTTCTAAAATAGACCACATACTAGTCCACAGCTCATGCTTAAGTATATGCAAGAAAACGGAAATTCTCCTATGCATGTTACCCGACCACAGGGTAATGAAACTGGAAATAAACAACAAAAGAAATCAGAAAAACCCACTAGATACATGGAAATTAAACAACACTCTACTCAGCAATCAGTGGGTCACAGATAAAATTAAATAAGAAATTCAACAATATCTATAATTCAATGAAAATTCAAGCACAACTTACAGAAATTTATGGGATGTGAGGAAAGCACTTCTCAGAGGGAAAAATCATAGCTATGAACTCACATATTAAGAAAACTAAACGGGAACAAATAAACACCCTAAATTTGCACCTCCAACATCTAGAGAAGGAAGAGCAAACCAAACCCAGAGAGCAAAGACAGGAAGAAATCATAAAGATCAGAGCAGAAATTAATTCAATTGAAATTAAGAAAGAATCAACAAATCAAAAAGCTGGTTCTTTGAAAGACTAAATAAAGTTGATAAGCTCGTAGCCAACCTCATAAAAGAGAGGAAAGAAAAAACAAAAATACAAGCAATAAGGAATGAAAAGGGTGAAATCACCACAAACCCAGTAGAAATTGAGAAGATTATGAATAGCTACTTCGAGAATCTTTATGCTCACAGAATAGAAGACACAGACAAAATGGACAGATTCCTAGAAAGGTACAAAGTACCAAAACTCAATCAAGAAGACAACAACTCTCAATAAGGCAATAACAGCCAACAAAACACGAAATGTAATACAAAGCCTGCCAACAAAGAAAGGTCCAGGTCCTGATGGATACATACCTGAATTCTACAAAAAATTTATAGAAGATATAATCCCTACACTCCTCAAACTCTTCAATAAAATTGAAAAGGAAGAAGTCCTTCCAAAATCACTTCTGGAGGCAAGTATTATGCCGAATCCAAAACCAGGGAAAAACACAACTAAAAAAGAGATCTACAGGCCAATCTCCCTCGTGAACATACATGCAAAAATTCTCAATAAAATCCAAGCAAATAGAATACAGCAAATCATCAAGAAGATCGTACACCATTACCAAGTAGGATTCATCCCAGGGATACAAGGATAGTTCAATATTTGAAAATCTATAAATGTAATACACTATATTAATAGACTGAAATCTAAAAACTACATGATCACCTCAATTACTGCAGAAAAGCTTTTGACAAAGTCCAACACGCATTCATGTTGAAAGCCCTACAGAAAACTGGAATAGAAGGCCTCTACGTCAATTTGATAAAAGCCATCTATGACAACCCAAAAGCTAATATAATTCTAAATGGGGGAAAACTGTAATGTTTTATTCTTAGATCTGGTAAAGCCTAGAATGTCCTCTATCACCTCTCCTATTCAATAGAGTTTTGGAATCATAAGAAACAGCCATGAGAAAAGAGGGATAAATAAAAGGAATAAGAATAGGTAAAGAAGAAGTTAAATTATCACTATTTGCAGATGACATACTTTACTTGGAAGACCCTAAAAATTCCACCAAGAAACTACTAGAATTGACACGGAAATTCAGTAGCATAGTAGGATACAAAATCAATACCCAAAAGTCAATAGCATTCCTCTACACAGATAACAAGCACACTGAAAGGGTAACAATAGAAACAATACCTTTTACAATGGCACCACGGAAAATGAAATACCTTGGAATTCACTTAACCAAGGAAGTCAAAGATCTTTTCACAGAAAATTACAACACCCTAAGAAAAGAGATCGTAGAAGATTTTAAAAACTGGAAAGATGTTCCCTGCTCCTGGATAGGAAGAACCAACATCATGAAGATGGCTATATTCCCAAAATTCCTGTACAGATTTAATGCAATCCCTACCAAACTGCCACGGACATACCTCCCAGACATAGAGAAACCATTCCTAAAATTTATTTGGAACCAGGAAAGACCTAGAATAGCAAAGACAATCCTGGCCAACAAAGACAAGGCAGGAGGCACCACAATTCCTCACTCAAAATTGTACTATAAAGCCACTGTGATAAAATCAACATGGTATTGGCACCAAAATAGACCTGGGGATCAATGGAATAGATTATAAGATGCAGAGGACTCTGCGAACACACTCAGCCACCTGATCTTTGATAAAGAGGCCAAACATGCTTCCTGGAAGAAAGGTAGCCTCTTTAACAAATGGTGCTGGAAAAACTGGCTTTTTATGTGTGGAAAACTAAAACTTGACCCAGATCTATCACATGCACTAAGCTAAAGTCCAAAGGGATTAAAGATCTAAATATTAAAACAGAAACACCCAATCTCCTGGGAAAGTAGGAGGAACTCTTGAAGACATAGGGGTAGGCAAAGAGTTCATGAACAAACATATATTCTCATGGGAAACACTTGAAAGAATTAACAACTGGAATCAACTCTTCTTGAGAAGTTTCTGCATGTCAAAAGAAATTGTCAGCAAAGTGAAAAGACAACCCACAAATTTTGAAAAAATCTTAACTAATAAGCACTCAGACAAAGGTCTGCTCTCTAGAATTTATAAAGAGCTAAGATACATTAGGGCCCTCAGATTTAAAGACCCAATCCAGAAATGGGCATCTGACATGAATACACACTTCTCACAGGAAGAAATTAAAGCGAATTAATATATGAAAAAATGTTCCACATCGCTAGCTATCTGAGAAATGCAAGTTAAAACAACAGTGAGATACCATCTCAACCCAGAAAGAATGTTTATCGTAAAGAAATCAACCAACAACAAATGTTGGAGAGGTTGTGGCAAAAAGGCAACACTTCTTCACTGCTGATGGGAATGTAGACTGGTACAAACCCTGGAGATCAGTGTGGAGACTCTTCATAAAACTAGGACTAGAAATTCCATTCAAGCCAGCTTATCCCCCTACTGGGAATTTTCCCAGAGGAACTGAAAACATCATATATAGGGATATAAGTGTACCTATGTTTGTAGCAGCACAATTTGTGATAGCCAAATCTTGGAAATAACCAAGATGCCCGTCACATGAGGAATGGTTGAAAAAGTTATGATATTTCTATACAATGGAATATTACTCAGCTATAAAGAATGATAAACTTGAAACATTTATATTTAACTGGATGTCACTTGAACAGATGCTCATAAGTGAAATAAACCAGACATACATGTGCAAATTTCATATAGTCTCCCTAGTAAAAGAAATCAAAAGAAGAAATACAAATAGAAATGTATAACAACTAAAAATAATTTAGTCAGATAAGGTAAACTGAATGGCATATACTGCAGGGTACTAATCAGCTTTTCTTCTGGATGGTTAACAACCTAAGGTCACAGATCAAAAATTGGAGAAATGGAAGGGCTGCAAGATCACCCAACATTTTGGCCCTAGCCTTTCAAGGTCAGTGAAGACTCAGGGCATAGGAGAATCTGTACTGTAACATCATGGAACTCAGTTGGTCCCCAAATTTTCTGATCAAGGAGATTATGGCACCACAGAGGAATGCGATTGATGTTGTATAGTGTGCCTAAGGAGAGTCACATGGAGAGAAAACTTTCTCTCAGGTTCTCATAGAGAGCAAACTGGTCAAGCAGTGGCCATGACTCATCCACATGGCTGACACTGACAAAGGATCAACAGAGTGAGGTACAGGGTTACAGGATAAACCCTGAGGAGACTTGACTGATCTCATCAGATGTGACAGTTTTGTTTTTTGTTATATAGGTCTTGCTTTATCTTGGTGTTAACCATCCAGCAGAAAAGTATAAAAATGAGGAATATAAAATAAGCTGAGCTCTATAGGGCTCTAGTGACCAACTTCTTCAGATAACACACTACTGTTGTGGACTGCTGTACTGTGTTTGATTTTTTTGCTGAGTTCAGGTACCTATAATACTTGAATGACAATGGAATGCCCATATTTGACAGTACTTAACAAAAAAAGGGGATACAAAGGAAAAATCATTCTGTGTTTCTATGAACAGTACAGTTAGGATAATTGTGCATAACTTCTGCATAATTCTATGAGAAGAAAGATTTGCACTAATAGTGTTTGGACAGTATATTCTGTCAGCTTCTTGTACTATGGACAACCACTAGGAAGATAATAATGTAGAAAGTATTAATTATTGAAACTGTACTATAATTCAGCTTTAAAGAAATAAGATAAGTATACAGCTACATTCTCTTAATTCATTGATTAGAAGTATCTGTTCTAATAGTGTTTGTAAGTAGAATATCATATATGCACCTTGTATGACAAAAAACCACTACAAAAACAATATGCAATGTATTAATTATTGAATCTGTCCTGCTAATTTGTCTTGAAACTGTCTCATTGCTATTTGTTCTTCAATAAAATAAAATTAAATTAAATTAAATTTAAAAAATAATTATATCTCAATAAAAATTTTATAATACATATACACATTGAAATAGCCATCTAAGATCTAGGGGTAGGGAGCAGGGGATGGTGGTGACCCTCTGAATTGTCAAAGCATTCTCCCTATTTTCATACATACATGAGTTTTTACATCATGTGCTTTTAAAGGAACAGCTAGGTAAAGCTTTTTTTTCAAAATAGTGATATTTTATTGTACATTCCAACTTTAGGCTACTGATTAGCTACTTCAATTTTAAGATAGGCTATTCTGTCTTATAAACAATGGTGGATAAACTAATGGTTAACTTGAAACACCCAAGTAGACTGAGTCTGTGTGCTGCTGGGTGCGGAAGGCCCACTGAGGAGTGTGGCCAACAACATAACAACAGGACTGGGGGGGAAGAGGGTGTGCTGTTGGCTCCCATGGAGAAGCTGGTCCCACAGTTTTCCTGGTATAAACTCAGCTGTCTGCCTCAGAGGAGCTCGGGTCCTCACTGGCACTGCAGATGGCTGCAGTTGTGTCTGAGGGAGCTTTGGTCCCTGGCTCGAGAGTTGTTTCCTGGCCCCCGTGCAGCTCCCTCAGCTGCTGGCACAGACCTTTCTTCCCCCTGGTGCGGACTTCTCAGCTTCCACCGCTGGTCTTTGGGCCTTCCCAGTGCAGATCCTTGATACAGACTCACATGAGACACTGTTGTGGGCTCTCGGCCTCCAGCTGGGCTCATGCAGGACACTGCCTGGGATCCGGGCCTCAGCTAGATTCTTTGGGTCTCTAGTGCATGGACTGATCTATTGTAACCTGCATTTGACTTTTTAGGTGAATGTCATAAAATAATCCTATAAATTATGTGAACCGTATTAAGTCTATTCCTTTGTAAATCTTGGCTACAACATAAATTGTCTGGATAACAAACTTTTTTTTTTTTTTTTTTTTTTTTTTTTTGTCTTTTTGAGACAGTGTCTCACTATGCAGTTCAGGCTGGCCTTAAGCTCACTTTGTAGGTCAAGCTGATCTCAAACTCACAACAATCCTCCTGCCTCCGCCTCCCGAGTGCTGGGATTACAGGCATGCGCCCGGCAACAAACTCTTTAAGCACAGAAATCTCGTGTCTTGGTTACATTACAGCCCCTGACGCAGGGTTTTGTATATCACAAGAATACACATTTTCTATACTAAATTACATTTGTAAATAGTTCAGAATGTATGATTTCTAAAGTTTCCTGAATAATTTTTCCAAATGGGATTCATTTCCAAATATGGACGATGACTGAATGATGGTACCGGCACTCGTCCACCCAGAGCTGCAGCATCTTGGCACTGACCCACTTTACTTTCTTTTGTGTTGCTGTTATCTACATCTTCATTAGGTTTATTGGTACAATCTAGATACAATGACCACACTCATCATGGGGAATTTGTACCTGTAGGTGATAGATCGTAGTCGTTTTTTTAATCCCCTCCCCTCTCTTCAACTCCTCCTTCCCTCCTCATTTACAAACATTTATTTCCACTTTGCCTTTGTTCCATCATTCATTTCTTTTTCCTCCCTTCCTTTCCCCCAAGCCGACCTTGCCCACCCACCCAAGATAGTATTTTCTCACCTCACGGTGCCTATTGTGCACTTTGGACCTTACTTGCCCTTTCAGCTTTTGACACCAAGGAAACTACGCAGTATTTGTATGTGTGTCCAATTTATTTCACTTAAGAGTACAGTCTTAAGTGTACTTGGAGCCAAGGAGATGGCTCAGTGGAATAAGCGCTTCCCTGGCAAGTGTAAGGACCTGAGTTCAACCCCCAGTTATGCCAAAAAAAAAAAAAAAAAAAAAAAAAAAAAAAAAAAAAAGGATATAATCTCATGTGCACCCAATCAACAAATGGGCACACATTCTATTTAAAACCTTTTACATAGCATAAGAAATCAGCAACAAAGTGAAATGACAGCCTGCAGAATGGGAAAAAAATTTAGCCAGTTGCCCCTCAGGCAAATATCTACAACATACAAAGAACTGAAAAAAAAATCAGAGTCCCCAAATTTAAAGACCCAGTCCACAAATGAGCATCTGATAAATACATACTTCTCAAAGGAAGAAACACAAGTGGCAAATAAACATGAGAAAAAAGTCCAACATCACTGGTCATTCAAGAGATGCAAATTAAAACAATACTGAGGTCCCATCTCAAACCAGAAAAGATGGTAATTATCAAGAAATCAACTAATGAAAAGTGCTAGCAGGGCTGTGGGGAATAAGGAGCCTTCTCTACCATTGGTGGAAGTGCAGACTGGTGCAGCTGTGGAAATCAGTGTGAAGATGCCTTAAAAGACTACAAGTAGAGGTTTCATTTCACCCAGCTCTTCTCCTTCTTGGTATCTTCCCAGAAGCATTAAAAGCATCATACCATAGAGACATATGCGTGCCCATGTTTCCAGCAGCTGTCACAGTGGCTGCAGCATCTTATCAAGCCTCAATCTCTTCTTTCACACCAGCTGAGGACTGGAGATCTTCCAAGTGAGCAGGAGTGCCTGCTGCAAACATCTGAGCCCCTCTGAAGTGGTGAGGCTGCGGCAATCAAGCTCCTCCGAGGATGAGGCACCCTCGGAACTCCTCCAAGGAAGAGGGGCTGGAGAAGCCTTCCTCCGCCCCTTTATATAACATTTTGTGCTGAGTCACTATAGGACAGGCCCTTCAACCCCAGGGCATGGAATCACCAAGCCAACAGCCAAACATTTGACAGCTCCAGTTGACACAATGTTGACCACCACACACAGCACATAGCTATAGCTGAGTTTTAAAAACAACCTAAAAGCCCATCAATGGGGGACAGATAAAGATGGGTGTTTTTATACAATGGTATACTGCTCAGCCTAAAGAGGAATAAACTTCAGTAAAACATTTTAAAGAGGAAGCTCAGAAGAGCTGTTGAAGAGCTACACACACAAAAGTGGGAGGCTCTGCTGAAGTGGATGCAACTCCAGACCATGTTTGAAAATGAGGTATATTAAAGACCCACATGTGCAGACATCACATCATCACACTAGTGTGAGCAGCTGATGGCATAACTAAGATTCAAAACGACACTGGACACTGTGGATTGGGAGGCAACATCAAAAGAAATGAGAAAAAAAAAAAAAAGAAATGAGAAACTGCACCTGGGGAAAGGAAGGGAGGGAGAAGGAAACAATGTAAACATAAACAAGATAGGTAAGACAGCCATACTGCTAGTTTTTCTTAGTTCATTGAAAAGCAAGATTCGTGCTAATATTCTTTCTACTGATATCCGCTGCCTGTATCTTGTACTCGGAGTAGCTACTCTAACGATAATAATGCACATTGTATTGATTATTGTTACTCTCCTATTATCTTGTTTTAAAATTCTGGGGTTTTTTTTTTCATTTTTAAAACAGAAAATAATAATTGTCACTGCTTGATCTAGATAAATTCCTGTACTCCATTGGCTTAGACTCTATCTTGTGAAAATCTAGCAGAATCTCCCAAAAGCTATTAAGAAGTAAAACCCATTAGGGAAAGCAGCACTAACGGCTGTTTCTGAGGGTGCTCAGCACACGCTGTGTGTGCAAGGCTTGATGTAAAGATAGGTGAATATTGAAATTGTTTTTTAAATATTACAGCAAAAGACACATTTCCATTAGTCCTCCTCCGCTACCGCCCTTCCCCCACGCGCCTGAGCCACCAGGATGGCCAGGCTCCGAAGCTCTTCTGTAGGTCCTCCTCCCTCAGTGTCTTCAGCTGCATTTCATGGTTGCCTTGATCCCTTAAATGGATTCAAGTTGCCAGCCCTGGCTGACTCATTCTGACTGTGGAAGAGTGGAGGCCACAGCGGATAAGGCCACGGCAGAGTGCTTCACGGGCCTGTGTCCGTGAGCAGTGCTGACAGCAGCACCCGCTGTGTCCTTCAGGACGCCTCACAGCGTGCTCCAGAGAGCAGGTTCTAGCACTGCTTCGGAGAGCGGCAAGAGCGTCGGGATCCGGGTGTGCGAGGGAGCCCGGGTGTTCTGAGGGAGTCAGTGACGAGGGGTCTTTTTCTTTAATATTTTTTTTAAATGCACACCAAATTGTTCAACCAGCTTTACACATTCAAAACAAATTAGAAGCTATCTTAATGTACAAAAGGACATGAATTAAATAGGTTAGAGACACACATAATAAAACTATATGCATCAAAAACAGGTAAAGGCAAGCTAAGAACAGCTTTTGCAATTTTCCCATGTGTGTGAATGTTAACAAATATGTACTCACACGGATTCATGAAAAAGCCCTAAAAGTTTTCACATTCACCTGCTGACCACAGTAATCTCTAGAGATGAAACACCCAACACTAAGAGCTTCTGTGTCCTGCATCCTTTTGTTGTTTTGCTTTATTGTGTATATTTATTCCATGTTTCAAAATAGTGTGTGTTATTTCTTTTAAAAGTAAAAGACATTCATAATATGTCTGAAATTAAAAAAATAAAAACCACAACAAGACATTATTTTCTATATCTTCATCACACATTCCCATAAAATCACTACATAGGTACACAATCTCTATTAATGATAGAAGATTTTTGTCATGACCAAACTATGCTAATTAAACCTGAGTGATGATCCAATTTTTTTTTCAGTACTAAGAACTGAACCCAAAGAACACACAGCTACATCCTAAGCCATTTTGGTTTTTTAAGTTTTCAAATGGGATCTTATTAAGTTGCTCAAATGGGATCTTATTAAGTTGCCCAAATGGGATTCAAATTTGTGACCCTTCTGCCTTAACCTCCTGAGTGGCCTGGATTATAGATGTCGACGACCACACATGGCAAGATCACGAGAGCTGATGGACACCATCAAGCAGTCCCATCCGAGTGAACCCCCTCCCACTGTCAGTCCTACCCAAGTCAGCCCAAGTCTTTATACTGGAGAGTTTTATCTGTGGAAAATTCTGTCATTGCACCTTTCCCTTGATGTTCTGTGGTTCCTCATTTTAATACTGTTTATCTTTGAAAAAAAAAAAAACTTGCCATGGTTTTATAATCACAAACTTCGTTAGCACTGCGCAATA
This sequence comes from Ctenomys sociabilis, assembly GCA_004027165.1. Lineage (NCBI taxonomy): Eukaryota > Metazoa > Chordata > Mammalia > Rodentia > Ctenomyidae > Ctenomys > Ctenomys sociabilis. The sequence continues at coordinate 62,427 of PVKA01002561.1, read as the reverse complement.
ATAGAATGAAACATGTAATAGGAATCCTATGTGTTGAGTATCACTAAAATGCTGCAACTTATTTTAAGATAAATTTTTCAAGTTGGGTTTATAAATCATTTACAAAGAAATTGAGCAGAACTAAAATTACAGTCCAACTGTCACATTCCTGCAGAGTGACCACAGTGTGCTCGGCGCTGGCAGCCACAGCAATGAGAGACTGTGGAGCCAAAAGCTTTGCCAGGCCATCAGGAACAAATATCTTCCGCTAGCCAGATATTAGATCAACAACCATTAAATATAATAGGAACCATCTTCCATGGCCAGGGTTCAGAAGCTGCAATACAAACAGTTGCAAATATGTGGCTGGACACACAGGCGCCCCACAGCGAGAAGCCTCTCTGAGATACCCGGCAGGGTGGTTCTAGGGGCTGCCCTGCTCCTCAGCCCACGCAGGCTCCCACGCAGTCAGCAGCAGCAGCACAGAAGGCCCACCCCTCCAGGAGTCACCGGGCCGCTGCTGCCAGCCTGCGCGTGTGGCAGCGTGGGTCTACAGAGCAACCAAAAGCCTCAGCTGTCAATAGCAGGGCGAGGCCTGGCCTCTGAGTCCATGTGCACAAGGCTGCGGGCAGCGAGGCCACTCTGTTCTGGGACAGGAGGTCAGAGTTCAAGGTCATGCGACTTCACCCTGGCTCCCTCAAGAGGCAGCCAACTGCTCTGCACTATAAATTCAGTATGAGTAACACCTCAGTCATCAAAAGGTTGGGCCCTACATTTGCCTAGAGTCCTATGTGTAAATTCTACAATTAGAGCATTTCATTACTAAGAAGTGCTGCAGACCTGCCCAGGACACACGCACCTGCTCCTGAGGTCAATGCTGTCTTCCAGCACCCAGGCATCCACACTGATTTCCGCACAGCTGTCACCCCTACTTGTTCTCTATTTTCTGCCATGGCACCAAACACTGCCCATAATTATTTCATTTATGTATTTGCACATTTATTCTCTGTATGTTTCCCTAGATTAAATTCCCCACCTTCTTTACACCAATCTTTCATGGTATTCAATAAGTGTTTATTGAATGAGTGATTGCATTTTATACTTAACTCTACTTTCTTGTTTAACATTTCATGGGGCAGGCTTCTACTCATCTTCTTGAGCTGCCTTCCACACTACTGAGCTGCTGATTTGTGTTTATGGTTGAGATTTTGGAAGCAGTGACAATTTCTGGATTAAGAACGACCTCCATCCTTCAGTTTTCTCCTCCAAAAGTTCCTCTGTGCTGGCTTCCTCCCTCATCCACCCTCTGAGACACAAAGCCACAGCGTGCTAATCCCAGGCCGGTTAGCAGGGACAGCAGGCAGCACCCAAGCTGCCCTGGGGCAGAGGGTGAGGTTGGCTAGCCGTAACCACAGACATCAGACACTTCCTACAGCAGCAAGGATGCAGTGTGTAATAACGTACTGTTCCCTAGTAAGGCCAACTGGCCATCGCTTTTGCTTCTTTTCTGGCCCAACTCATGGTCTCGAGTCAGAATTAGAAGAACTGACAGGAAAGCACACGTCCACCCGGCCAGTGATTGCATTCTCAGCAGGACACAGGCTACGCTCTCCGCATGGCTATGTGGACAGACTATACGTAACACATGGTGACTGTCCATAAAGCACATGTGATGTGTGATAGCCATGACCACAGCGCTACAGGACAGGGCACAGCACCTCCTCACATTGGTGAGTGGGCAGAATTTTCATAAAAATGAAAAATTCAAATTCTTTAAAATCATAGGAATTTCTCTTTTTAATACTTTTATCTCTTTAGGATTTACAGGGGTTTTTTGTTTTTGTTTTTGTTTTTGTTTTTGTTTTGTCTTTTTGAGACAGGGTCTCACTATGCAGTTCAGGCTGGCCTTAAGCTCACTTTGTAGCTCAGGCTGGTCTCGAACTCACAACAATCCTCCTGCCTCAGCCTCCCGAGTGCTGGGATTACAGGCATATGCCAGTTTTTTAAAGGAAACTTCACACAAGTCTGGAAGGAAAGCTTCTGAAGATAGGTAATGGTATGGAAGGGGGGAGGAAAGGAAAGGAAAGGACTACAGAACCGATAAGCACAGATCAATTTCCCAAAATAAGCCTTGCGATTTTGTATTACTAATGTGCACTAATAAAGTGCAAAAAAATCTGCATCTTTGGATGAATACATACTCCACACCTCTGATGGACACGCATCCAATTTCCCTTTATTTCTTCTGTCTTCAGTGACTGAGGAGCCCAGGATGGATGGCCCAAGAGGCTGCTGAGCCAGGTTGAAGGTTCTCACTGCTAGCTCCTTGGTGGGAGGAGGCTGCCGCCAGTAGTGCCTGGGCTGGGTGGGCAGAAGGCTGACACAGCGTACCACATGTACAGTACAGTGACATCCCCTTGTGTGGCAATTCTTGTCTGCTTTGTCTTGTGGACAAAACCCAGTTTGCTGTGTATTTTCACTTTGATGTGACACGTGTCCTTGCTGAAACTGATGCATAAGTGAGTCCTTCCTACAGCCCATGAGCTGCAACGAGAACCCCCAGCTTCTACAGCCTGCAAGGCCCCATCCAGACCCCATGACAGGCAGCACAGCCGGGCCCAGCCTCCAACACCGAGCATTGGATGGAGACTGACATCTGCAAGACAGCCGGGATCTGTGAAGATCCCCGTCTGCACTTCAAGCACTCGCCTCTGAAGACCCCGCTGGGCAGACATGGAGGTGGGTCTCCACAGGCAAGTGGAAGCCTGCAGAACAGTTTTCAGAAAGAAGAAATCGCTGGAGCACAGGCCGAGGGGAGTGAGGACAGGATGGTGGGAAGCACCAGAGTGACTCTGAGGGATGCAAATGGAGGAAATGTAGGGGATAGACAGGACGTGGCTCATGCTTTGGGACATGAGTGACCGGATCACTGTTGGGCAAAAGTGGCAAGAGGGACACCAGAGGGGTGGACAAAGGAATGCCAACCCGAGCCCCAGAGATCTCCTGGAAGACACAGGCCCGAAGTAAGCTTTGTCTCTGCATCTTAATAGGCCACGTGTGTCCATGTTCAGAGCCAGAAAAGCCAGAGAGACAAAAAGGCAACTGCACTGTGAGACTCTGACGGCAGATCCCAATTCAGAGCCTTAAGAGAAACCCAGTTCCACCTGCATCACTACACCCATCATTTGTTTTCATCCCAAACACAAATATGTTCCCATGGCAACCATGAGTCATTGAGTGGCTCTGATAGGGCGACCTGTGTGTGTGTGCACGTGTGTGCACATGTGTCTGGCTAATGGCCCTGACTACCAGCGCAATGGCGGCACCCTTACCCTCACCTCCTCTGGAGGACACCGCAGCCTTCGCCATCCAAAGCGAAGTTTTCAGGGTTGTGGTGGTGATGGTTTGGTGTCTGTATCTTGGATTGTGTTGAATTCTGTCAAATTATTTTTCTGTGTTCCCTGAGGGGACTGTGTGGTTTTTGTTTGTTTTACGGATGTGATGTATCACATTAATTTATCTCCACTGTGAAGCCAGCCTTACATTTATGGGCTAGATCCATGTGTGTGTAGCCATAATCCTGTTCATACACCATTGGATTTCATTTTCTGTAACTTCCTGAGGATTTCTGCATCGCACTCACATAAGATGCTGGTCTCAGAGTTGTTTCTTCAAAATCTGTGCCAGCTCCGGCATCAGCATAATCCGAGTTCCACAGGAGGAGGAGATGACTGCCCTCCTCTGTGTACTGCAGAAGTTCCGCGAGAACTTGTACTCCTCCTCTCACTGCTGAGGAGGGACCACTGAAGCTGCTCTGTCCCAAGCCATGCCTTCTGGAAAGTTCTTAGATACAAATATGTCTCTTTGCTCACTGGAAATCTATCAGAACTTCTGTTTATTCATGAGTTGATCTCAGCAACTTGTTCTTTCTAGGAGCATGTGAATTTCATCCAAGTTACATACTCGATTGGAGCTCATGTGCTCATGTACAGTTTCCTTATTCCTCCAAGGCTGGCAGTGTTGTGCCCCCTTTCTTTGCTGATGTTGACAACTTTGAGTCCTCTTCCCTCCTTCTTCATAGTAAGCCCTTACTCTTTTCTGTCACCCTTGCACTTTGAGAATTTCATATATTCTAACATCATCCTATGTGAATCTATCACACAGATAAAATGTGAAAGCACATTTCAAAGTATTTTAGTATTTAAAAATCTATAAATATCTATTTAACTGTCTTATGAATTGCATAAAGTATAATTTTTTAATGGCTTATCTAAGAAGTAAAGTAGCTAAGCACTCAAGGAAAAATTCTCAAAGGCGGAGAGGCTGGTGGAGCAGCACGAGTCTCAGCGGCACAACCGGCTGCACAGGCTGCGTGGCTTCCACCCTGCTGTACACTTTCCGGGGGCGAAAAATGGCACTGTCCAAGATTCACCATCGCCATCTGAGGCAGCAAGCTGCCCCACGCAGCAGCATCAGGCAGCCAAGGAGCCATGGCAATACTGCTCCGCTTTGAGCAGGAGCGAGGGCTGAGTCCTCAGAGCCCTGCCCCAGGCCCAGGTCCTCCTCCTTCATTGTCCTTAAAGTTCAAAAGTTTACAACCCAGTATCCTCAGGTCTCACAACTGAAAGGTATCGGAGCCATATAACAAGAGCAAGAACAATTTCAGCCTTCAGTTCAACACAGAAAAAAAGTAGACTTATTGATTAAAACGTCTTTGGTTCTTTCCTTTATAATCTACCATAAATCATAGAAATACAAAGACAAAATTAAAAAGCAAAAGAAGTGTTTCCAGTAGCTCACCTTTCCCTGGGAATGCAGGATTCAGAGATGCATGTGTACTTAATGCAGCTTTAAATGGCTGTGGGCATCCTGAGAGCCCAGGCCCTCATGCTGCACAGCCTGCCTGACCTCCAGCCACCCGCACTTGGGGACCATGCAGCTGTGGGGAAGCGTGCCTGCCACAAAGCCTGACGGTGCAGAAAAGGGCAGACCCAGCGTGGAGAGGGCAATGCTCTGGGCAAGATTCTAAGCTGTTATTGAAAAATAAAAGTGAGAAAGTGGGTGAAACCCAGCAGGAAACGCTGATGTTAAGCCACCACTCCAGGCTCTGTCTCCAATAAACCCAGTATATTTCCCACATTCTTTAATTTATAGGAATTAAGACCAATAACTACATACAAGCTGGAGGGATCACTTTACAGGAGCACACAGAGAAGTTGCCAGCGTGCCCGAAAATTTCATCTCTGGAAAATATTAAATTATCCCTGTGCCAATAACAAAAACAGACTCAAGAGAAACAAAAATGAAGCACTGGGCCCACTGTTGACATAGAAGTGCAACTGTGCTCTCGGACTCAGGCAGGGGCTCTCCCCTGGTACTCTCTGAAGGAGACACGTTCGAGAACATAATCACAGCTTCCACCAGGCCACACCCGCCTCATCTTGTGCACGTGGCCACTCATGCTCAGCCTGCCCTCCTCAACCGCCAAATCCTATGGGGGAGAACTCCACTGTCACCTTAGCAGCTGGTCAACACAGTCATTAAATACTTACAAAGATGTGTTATCCAAACTATGTCAATCATTTTTATGAACCTTGATGCTCACTGCTGCTATTTCTAGGTATCTGAGTTTCCAGTTAGTGTGGAAAAGTGAAACTGGGCTTGTTCTGACTTAGACTGCTTGAAAACAAAGAAGGACATCACAAATATGTGGCTTCACTAGTCCTCCCACAAACACACGGACATCCTCATTCACATGACAAAAATTTAAGTGTTCTTTAAGGCAAGCAATGTTCTGAGCTCTGGGTATTTGGCAAGTGGGCCAGTGACAGTGACCAGACAGCTGAGTCAGACACAAATGAGAGACCTGGCCAGGATAAACTTTTATCAATAATCTCAAGGATTATGGCCAATTCAGGACCTGCCATCTCTTGCGTCTCTCAGCCAACAGAGTACGTGGTATGATCCTGTAGGGGCTATTAGGCCATGAAGTATTCCAATTCTGCACCTTTAACAAGTGCTCGATACATGTGACACCCCCCCCCCCAGAGACCCTGACTAGTACAGCCACAGCTCTGGGGCTTTTTTACCATGCGTCTCACCCAGACACATGCTGCTCGAGGCGTCACAGAGACAGTGGCACTCATGGGCAGTGCCCTGAGCGTGTAGAAGCATGCCAGTAATCCCCACGCACACAGATTGTCCAGGTCACCCCCCTTCTTTCTTTTTACTAGAGTGACCCTAGTATTCCTGGCAATCTGGTAAGAAAGAAATACCCTGCCGGCAGCTACCTCCCACTAGACAAGACATGCTGACCCTCTTCTTGTGCTGTGGAGTCAGCTAATAAGGAACAAACAGACATTCCTCTTGGAGAATTACATGCTATGAGGAGTGTATCAGGACAGAGAGTGGGTGAAAGGATTACCTTGAATTGAGGGATCTAAGACAGTCTGGGAGAGCTGTTAGTTGTGGACTGAGATGTCAGAGACAGGAAGTCACTCATGACAAACCACCTAGGGGCCAAGATTCACAAGTAAAGGAGAACATCTTACAATATAACAGAAATACTGAGAGGTAGAGAACAAAAAGCCTCGTGCATAGCCGGAGAGCACATAAGGGCAGGCGAGGGTGCGAGCTGAGCACACACAAGGACACGAGGGCAGCTCTGGAAGCCATGAAGAGCAGGAGCTCCCTCTAGGTCAGGCAGAGCACTGCCGTGGGCCACAGGTGGATAGCTCATGGTCCACTTGGTCACAGAGAGGGTAGGAGGCCATGCTGAGGTGGTCCAGCAAGAGGAGAGGCAGCCTGGACAAACATGGCAAAAGAAAGCAGAAAGAAGAGCCAGGCCCGGGCTATGCACAGACACCATGATCAGAGCAGGTAAATCATAACCACGTCTTCATCGGCTATAGATTTACCATGTGCTGAGTTATTTATAAGCAAAATCATCAGTGCTAGAACTTTCTTCTTATGAGTGACAAAGCAAAGAAGGAGACATGAAAGAGGACAAGACATGAGGTGTTAAGTGCTGACATGGACCGTAGGGACAAAATGTCCAGGAGGGCACTGGTTAAACCCCAGCCTTACACATCCCACCACACCTCCCAGGACCCACTCAGCTCCACTTCCTAGAGCAGTAGACTGTGCTCCCCTGAAGCCACTTGAAGGGAAGCTTTTCCTCCCCGCTGAGCTAAATCCGATCTCTGCCACCTCCAGACACAGACATGGTGATGGAGTGGACCAAGCAGGCCAGTGGCCTCTCCGCCCACAGGGAGGCTTGCTCTGCCTCTTTAAGCTGCAGCTCCCACCTTTAAGCTATCACTAGAACCAGAAGACACGTTCGCCTAGCAACAGTTCCTCTCCTATGTCTGCTTCCGTCCCTGGTCCTCAGGGGACCTGCTCCAGGCTGACACACGTGTGTTCCCAACCATATCTACACATCCAGGAACATGCATGTCTACTCTCCCATCTATGCAATAGGCCTTGGCATTCTCCTTACTCTTCAGAACATGCAGTGAAGGCTCCTTGTGCGATGTAAGCCCACAAATCCCAGGCTGCAGGGGAACGTGCAGCCATGGGATTCCCAGCAGGCCGCTGCAGCTTTGTGCTGGTCTTCCTTGGTGAAGGTTGCCTACAGTATCTCTGCATAAGAAAAACAGTACTTGAGAAAATTTTTGAGTCTTCCATAATTCCTTAAAATGATTTGGTATTCTGACTACCCTAGCATTAATAAAAAATACTTTAGGACATAATTCAGACCTCATAAGGATTGTCGGCATGCAGCAGGGATTTTATATTCTACCAGTCTGTCTTTTAAACACAAAGCCTATAGGAAAATAGGTATACATATGAAAGAATGTAGGAGGATTCTATATCTTTGAACATTCTTTGGGAAACATCATCAAAGATAAGTTCTTCCTTCCCAAGAAACAACTAGAACTTCTCCAACAAGGGATATGGAACTCACACCCTATGTATCGCAAGTATAACCAAACCCAGTTAAAAAAAAAAAAGGGGGGTGGAGAAGTGTTCTTGAATTTGCTACTCAAGCAATATATCTTGAAGCATTCACAAAATAAATGAAATATCTCACAATGTTATTAAATTCTAATGCAACAAATACTGTTGAATAATCTCAACATGTCAATCAACAAAAATTATTTTCTTACTTTCTTAATAAGTGAGTTTTGAGGCTTTCTCCTCTTCCTAACAAACAAGAAACAAATTATACACAAAGAGGCAACTTATGGTTTCTGAAAATAAGCAAACTATTAAATAGATCCCACTGTTAGTAAATCAAAAATTTTACAGAATAATGTCAATTCTAGACATTTGCAAAGTTCCTATAGGTAACACTTTCATACTGTATTTTTTAACATTTTTATGATTGATTAAAGAAAAAAGTGACTTTAAAGAAAAGATGTCAAAGATCTATACAAAAAAAGGCCAAAATTCATCAGTGAATGGTAAAATTAGTAAGTGAAAGTTTCATAAAGTATGTACATTATCTGGATATTATTTTTTTTGGCAGAACCGGGGATTGAACTCAGACCCTTGTACTTGCCAGGGAAGTTCTTATTCCACTGAGCCATCTCCCCAGCCCTACATTATCTTAAACTGTCTGCCATCAAAGTACCTATTAATCATAAAATAAAATGGTAACTCTATGATGGAGAAGCCTGATATGCAGCAAGTTACTCACTATTAATTAAACAAAATAATTAGAGCAAACCAATGTCATTTATCACATAAGGAAGAAATACCATCACTTTGTGGCGTTGCTACCAGACACAAGCAATCAATTGAAAATACCAACCAAACGCAATTGAGAGAGGCCTTACCAACAGAATTGTTCTGTATTTCTCAAAATATCAAGTCAGAAAAGACAAAGACTGAGAAACTGCCCCAGTTAGAAGTGACTAAAAAGATAATCAAATGGAATGCTGCATCCTATCACAGCAAAGGAACATCTATAAAAGAATTTTTTAAATAATTTCATGAATTTAGTTATTTGGTACAGGGACTCACTATGCAGCTCAGACTCATAGTGAATCTCATCTAGCAGCCTCCCCAGTTCAGGGATTACAGACATGACCACCACGCCTGGTTTAAAGGCTGATGCAGTGCACCTGGTGTTCAGGACCAGCACAGAATGCAGGACTGGGGATCAAACCCAAGGTCCTTGTGCTTGCCAGGCAGATGCTTACACTGCCAAGCTATTTCCCCCAACCCCTATAAAGGATTTTTAAGTGTTCTTAGAAACCAACTGTGGATTAGGTTAAGTACAAGAGTATTGAATTGTTATTCCTGATTTTGATAACTGTGCTACATTTACAGGACAGGATGTTAAAGCTTTTAGGCTCAAACACAGAGAAAACCTCTAAATCACTAGGATTGTTTGGGAAAGTAAATTTACACATGTGTGATGGAATATACACATTATGCAAGTCATACATGCAGATTCAAGTTGTATAGTACCTACATAAAAAAGAGGACTTGGAATGTACCTTATTCATAGCAAAAAAAAAAAATTAAACAAAAAAAATAAATGTTTTTACTTGGACATTCAATTTAACTCATTGTATAAAGCTATTATTCTTTAAATACAAAATCAATATAAAAACTATCAATAAAGAAAACTGTATCTTTCGTACAAGTCTCAAAATCTGTTGCGCATTTGGGATTGACAGAGCATCTCCCTCAGGCTTGCCACGTGTGCAAGAACCACAGAGGAGGAGGGAACGAACGACCGCCAAGAAAGGCAGACGTAAGCAACATAATCTTTGACTGGGTAAAAAAAGCATGCCATGCTTCTATATATCATCGTGTAAACGTCTCTCTAAATTTAAACGACATCAAAATTTTAAAATTATAATGAAAATCAAAGAAAATGTGATAAGAGAATACGGGGAGCAATTTCTTGCTGGAGCATCTGCAAGCTGAGCCAAACCCCGAGGAATGTATGACCAAATTGAGGCCCAAGTAGTGCCATCATATGGCAGCAGTTTATGAAGATTCGGTCTTGGGATCATTTCGTGCTCTTAAAAATTACTGAGCATCACGAAGAGCTTTTATGGATGTGGGTGATATCTGCTAACATTTAGCAAATGAGAAATTAAAACCAAGAATGCAAAAATTATTTTATGAATTCTTTTAATAATGAATTCAGCACATTTCAACATAAACAGCCAATTCTATGACAATAATTCTGTCTTCCAAATAAAAACAAATTGACGGAGATGAGCAGCAGCGTCGTTAGCTTTCCAAGCCCACTCACGTAGGTGTCAGCTGACAGGCAGGGTTTCACACGGCTCCTGCAGTCAGCTGGTCACGTCTGTCATTCCGGTTAAACACAGGTGACTGCAAGGAAGCAGCGTTGGTAGTTGTTTCGAATAACGATCCTCTGATAGCTCTTCAGGAGACGATGGTATGTGTTCTTTCAAGTTTGTGAAAATTGTACAATTCAAAACCACCTCAACACACCCTGAATTCCTTTTCTGTGCACTTGTACATGTGCTGTACGTGAGGGTCAGACAGGACAGGGCAGCATGTGAAACGCTCTCTTTACGTCTTCCCACCCTTCAGCTCTAGCTCCCCTTTCCATCTGCCAGATCTATCTCCCTATTCTGTAGTATCTATTTTCATTTTGTTTTTACATTACTTATACTTCATGTTTCTCATACAAAAGACAGCACCCCATATTTATTCTGGGCCTCTCATTTTCTTGGCTCAATGCTGTGGTCTCAAGGTGCATCCGTTTTCCTACAAGATGACTCGAACTCACCTTTCTGTGAGGCGGAGCAGCATTGCATTATGGGTAGACACCATGCTGATTGCATCTGTTCAGCTGTGGGTGGACATCTAGAATCAGGAGTTATGAGCCACGCTGCTGTGCACGGGGGTGCACACGCTTCTCTGTAAAACGGTGTCTTTGAGGAAAACACCAGGGCATAGCTGGGTCAAGTGAAATTTCTAGTTTTGGTTCTGAGGAGTCTCCACGCCGACCTCCGCAGTAGTAGTATACATTCCCACCCACATGCACAGGCTCTCCTTTATCACCACAATCTGGCTTGCATTTGTGATTCTTTAATTTTTAATACTAGCCATTCTTCCTAGATTGAGATGGAATTTAGGTGCTGTTTCGACTTGATTTCTCTCATAGTCTTGAGGCTGAACTTTTTTTTGAGGCCATTTCTACTTTCTTTTCTGAGAAGTGTCTATTCTACTTGCCCATTTTTTGATACAGTTTTTTTTTTTATTTCAGGTATTCTAATTTTGCTAGGTTCATTTTACATTCTAGATATTAGTCCTCTGACCAAAGTATAGCTGGAAAAAAATTTTACCACTCTGAATCTTATCTCTTCACTCTTTTTGTTGTTTCCTTTCTGTGCAGCAGATTTTGTATTTGAGATAATTACATTTGTTATTTTAAAAAAATTAAAACATGGTCTTGCATTGTAGCCCAGGGTGGCCTTGAACTCATGGTGATCCTGCTGCCTCAGCCTCCTGGTGCGAGGATTATAGGTGTACACCACCACATCTGGCTCATTTGTTGCTTCCTGGTGTTATTTCTTGTCCTGTTACAATTCTGTTTTTAGAAGTCCTTACCTATTTTCTTACTCTTCTCTTGTTGCTGGGACAAACACCCAACACCCAAAATGAAGGAAGGAAAGGTTGATTTAGCTCACAGTTACTAGAGGTTTCAGACCGTATTCAACTGGCTCCAAGGCAGGGGGGCACATGGCAGAGAGCAGCAGTTCATGGTGGCAGAACAGCTACAACAAAGAGCAATGGCTACAAAAAGTCTGTCTCTCTCTTATATTCCATTCAGACTCTCCACCCCAGGGTGGGATGTAGTACTCACATCCATAATCCCAGCAGTACTAAGAGCCATAATCCAGGCCTTGGATCACACATAATCCCAGTGGATCATGAGTTAATCACAAACTCTAGAAGTCCCCACCCCATGACTACATAAGGCTTTGGGGGGACAATTAGACACAAGCCATAACATCTATGTTATAATTTTTAAGAATTACATGTTTTGTCTTTTAGATTAAATGTTTCTTTTCTGATAGCCATGCATTTGGTCTGTTTTACTTTAGTATATGGTACTCTGATGGATCTAGATTCAATCTTTTCTAGGAGTGTAAAATGTTTTTCAAGCATCACTTGGTAAAAAGGCTATTTTTCCTCCAGTATATTTTTGGCCCCTTGTGCAACATCAGATGCCTGATGTGTCTGCGGCTGTCCATGCATCCTCTGATCTGTTCCCCTGAGCCATATGTCTCTCTCTGCTCCAGTACCACACCTTATTTACCACTGTAGCTTTGTCATAGTACTTAAAATTTGACACTGTGAAGCCTTCTTGCTGCCTAGAATTGTCTTGCTGTTGAGAGTTTCTTCTGGCCCTCATAAATTTTAGGATTGTTTTTTCCAGTTCTGTGTGGAAGGTTATCAGTATTTTGATTGGAATTGTATTTAAGTCTGTATTTCCATTTTGGTAATATGGCCATTCTGACAAAATTCATTCTACTGTCCCAAGAACAAGGAATAGCCTTCATTTTCTGGTGCCTTTTTTGGTATCCTTTTTCAAATTACTATGTTTTCATAATAGAGGACTTCTACTCACTCCATTATGACCCAAGTATTCAATACTTCTTGAAGCTATTGTGAAAGGTACTGTCTTTCTTATTTCTTTCTCCTTGGTGTACAGAACAATATTGATTCTTGATTTTTATTCTACATCCTGCAGCCTTATTGAATTTGTTGGTTAGTTGCAGAAGTTTTTTCTTGGAACTTTTAAAATCTTATATATAAAGGTTTATGTCACCAGGAAATAAGGATGGCATGACTTGTTTTCATATATGTATCCTTTTTCTTTCTTTCTCTTCTTTAATTACTATGGTTAAAATTTCAAGTACTCTATTGGACAGGAGTAGTGATAGTCAACATCCTTGTCTTTTCACAATTTTTTAGGAAAAACTGTTTCCCCATGCAATGTGGCATTGGTTGTGGGTTTGTCATACACAGATTTTACCAGTTTGAGATTAACTTCTTCCACACATACTTTCTTTAGGGCTTTTTAATCAGGAGTAGATGTTGGATATTGTCAAAACCTTCTTATATGTCGATTGAGACATACTGTGACTTTTGTCCTTGGTGTTGTTCATGTAATGTCTTACATTTATTGATTTGTATATGTTGAATCAGCCTTGTATCCCTGAGACATAGATTATTTGTTAATGATGTCTGACATGTTTAATGGTTGGTGGCATTCTGCTTGCCAGTATCTTTATGAGGATTTCTGCATCTATATTCATTAAAAAGACTGGCTTGTACTTTTCTGTTTTAGTTGGGCCCTGCCTCATTTTAGAATCAAGATTATGCTAGTTTCCAGCAATGAGTTTAGTAGTATACTCCTTCCCTTTCAGTTTCTTTAAGGAGCTTGCAGAGTGCTAGCTTCAGGTATTAAAGAATTCATCACTGAAGCCATCTGGTCCTGGGCTTTTCTTAGCTGATAGGTTACCAGCTTCATTCTCTTTTCATGTTTTTGAGATTACCTGGGGCTTTTAAAATCTTGCTTCCACTTTGGTAATTCATATCCATCTAGGAATCTATATATTTTTTCCTAGTTTCTCTAATTTATGAAGAGTACAGGTTGCTGAAGTAGTAGCTAATAATCTGGATTACAGCTATGTCCATTTTGATTTCACTTTTTTCACCTTTAATCACACTGAAATGGGTCTTCTTGTGGTAAGTTTAGCTTCAGGGTTTTCTATTCTGCTTATTCTCTCAACAAACCAGCTCTTTGATTCACTGATTTTTTTTAGCCTCATTTTAATTCATTTCTGCTCTGATACTTATAATTTCCATCTTTGTACTAGCTTTGTTTGTTGGTTTTTTTTTTTTTTTTTTTTTTTTTTTTTTTTTTTTTTTTTTTTTTTTTTTTTTTTTTTTTTTTTTTTTTTTTTTTTTTTTTTTTTTTTTTTTTTTTTTTTTTTTTTTTTTTTTTTTTTTTTTTTTGCGGAAGCAGGGATTGAACTCAGGCCCTTGCGCTTGCCAGGGAAGCACTTATTCCACTGAGCTACCTCCCCGGCCCCTTGTACTAGCTTTGGACTTGGATTATTTCCCGTTTTTCTAAGACCTTTAGGTCCGTCATTGGATTATCTGGGTGCTCTCTGGGTTTCTGATGCGGACATTCACAGCTATAAACTGGTCTCTCAGAACAGCTGTTACTGCATCTCTCAGGTCTGGCTGTGCTATACCAGCACTGTTTCTAGGAACTGCTCAATTTCTTCAGGGACCTGTCACTATTGGTCATTCAATGTGCTTACAAAATTAGTCTTATTTTTGATATCTAGTTTTATTATATTATAATCTAATAACATACACAGGATAATTGCATTCTTTGGTGTATACAAGCTTTATGGGATAGTATGTGGTTTGTTCTGGGGAAATTCTGTGTGCTTTGATAAAAAAACATGCATCCTGTTGTTGTAGGGCAGAACACCACAGGTACTGAGTAAGTCCACTTGCTCAAAGGGCTGGCTTGGCCCTGACTTTCTTTTTGTCTAGTTGCTCTATTTGTGTAAGTGGAGTACCGAGGTTCTTCATTACAACTTGCTGACATTCCTCTCATCTTTTTGTTCAGCAGTGTTTGTTTTAGGAAGTTAGGTGGGCAGGTTCTGAGTGCACGTATTAACTATTATGATCGTGTCCTGTTGAGTTCTTTCTTTAACCTATATACGGATTGTGGTGTCTAGTTCAAGCACCTAAGTTAGTTGAATGTCAATGGAGTGCCCACTTTTGACAGGTGTAGACAAAGGAAGGGGTATAGAAAGAAAAAATCATGATGTGTGTGTATAGATAGTACAGTTGGGATAGATAATGCTGTGCTTCTACATAATTCTATGAGAGGCAAGATCTTCACTAATGGTGGTTGGACAGGATATTGTCGGCTTCTAGTACTACGGTCATCCACTAGGAAAATAATTATTGAATTTTTGATATAATTCAGGTATAAAAAAATAAGATAAGTAAGCAGCTACACTCTTAATTCACTGATAAGAGATATCTGCTAAAATAATATCTGTAAATATATCATGTATGCACCTTGTACAATACCAAAACTTTATGAAAACAGTTTGCAATGTATTAATTTATCGAATCTGTATGGTTAAGGTGTCTTGAAACTGTCTGATTGACATTTGTACTTCAATAAAATAAATAAAATAAAATAAAATAAAAATAAAAATAAACCTACATGCAGTGACCTCTGCCTCATCGGGCCAGCTGTGCTCAGATGTTATCTGCATGTTAGGAGGCTCCGGTACAGTCCTGGAACAAAAGAATGACCATGTCCCTGTGCATTAGCTCTGAAACAGAGTTGGGCACAGGATTGTCTGCCTTCTGAAACCAATTCTGTACTTTAAGTCAATATATGTGCATTGCCTTTTCCCTCCGAATAGAAGAAATGAAAGGTAGAAGTATCTCCTGGAAGTCCGAGTCACCGTCTTGCTCTGCTGGTCAGATGCACAGGACTTGTTGGTCAGCAGTGGCCTCCGTCACACTGCCTCCAGCAGTGGCAGTGCCACCAGGTGCAGAGCACAGTGACAAGCAAAGGCATGCCACTCAGGCACTATCACTCGACCTGGAGAAGCCGCTGATGCTCTAGAGATGACACAGGCTTTACTACTCAGGCCAGCAGCATGGTCCCTGAGCAGAAGGTGAAGGACAACAGAAACCCAAGGCCAGGCCCCAGGGCACTGAGGCAGACAGGTGCCAGCCATAAGCACCCTCTGAATGTGACCCCTTCCATTGGGCACCACCATGTTCTGTAGTTAATGTCACAACATTTGTCTACTGACTCCGAGCTCTTAGAATAAAAGCACATCTTCCATCTCTTCTTGATGAAAGGCCTGTCGTGCATCTTTGTGTGAGTCACATGCAGGGGCCAGGAGGGCCTACCGGGCTGGTGGGGCACTGAGGAGCAGCAGCCCCGCACCCACTTGCAGCACCCCGGCCAGCTGTACTGTGAACTAGCGCGCTGGACTTCTCTCTCCTCCGGCTTCCTCACTCATCCCACGCTGCCCTCCTTCCATCCATCCTGTCTCTTTTCTCTTTGATCCTCTTCTCCATGACAAAAATCATCTTTATTTCAGTTTGTGCTTTCTTTCCTTTTTAATGTATCTTTTTGCATTCTTTTCTAATTCTTTTTATTTTCTCAATCTCATTTTAATAGCTCTAAAATTTTCATTATATAAATTTACATTGTAATTCAAAATGGAATTCAAAAATACAGCAATTTGTAGTAAGACACTGGTAAGCTTTTTATTGCTTTGTTTTATATATGTA
Source organism: Ctenomys sociabilis (assembly GCA_004027165.1). Classification (NCBI taxonomy): domain Eukaryota; kingdom Metazoa; phylum Chordata; class Mammalia; order Rodentia; family Ctenomyidae; genus Ctenomys; species Ctenomys sociabilis. The sequence continues at coordinate 46,092 of PVKA01002561.1, read as the reverse complement.
AATTTTTATTAATTTTATTTTTTAATAATTTTATTGAGAAACAGCAATGAGACAGTTTCAAAACAAGTTATTAGGATAGATTTAATAATTAATAAATTGCATATTGTTGTCTTCATAGTAGTTATTCACAGTACAAGATGCAGACATGATCTCTTGTCTAAACATTATTAGTACAATCTTTCTTTTCATTGAATTCATCTTTAATTTTTTTTAAAAAAACAAAAAATAGTAAAAAAAATTAAACAATACAGAATTTTACTAACCAAAATGATAGGAATTCAACAATGGTTACTGTATTACATGATGTTGTCTTCAAATTAGTTGTTCAGATTATCACATGTAAGAATGCAAGACTGGTCACAAAAAAAAGAAAAAATATAAGTAGTAACTGTTCCTTTTAGTAGATCAGCAGAAAGCAACAGTATAATTTAGATATATACACATATAGTTCTCCTTTTTCTTTTCTCCTTTCCCGCATGCAAGTTGTTCCTTCCCTTTGAATGGCTTCTTTCCTTTTCACAGTACCTACTGTACTATTTAGCTTTTATTCACTCTTTCAAGTTCTTACACTAGGGACACAATATGATGTTTACACATATGGGTCTGATTTATTTCACTTATGAGTATGGTCTCTCGTTGCAACCAATAACTTCTAAAAACCTCCAGTTTATCTTTCTTTATAGCTGAGTAACACTCCATTGTATACAAATACCATATCTTTTTTCATATTCCCCAGTTGATGGGCATTTGGGTTGTTTCAAGATTCAGCTATGACAAAATTGTACTGCTATAAACATGGGTGCACATCTATAGCTGTGGTATGATGTTTGCAGTTATTCTGGAAAAATACCCAGGAGGGGAATAGCTGAGTTGAATTAGACCTGTAATCCTAGCTTTCTGAGGAATCTCCACACTGATTTCCACAGTGGTTGTAACCAAACTGTACTCACACCAACAGTTTTAAGGGTGATGTTGAAGTGTTGCTGAGGGCAGCTAACTAGTTCCTAGAATGTTCTCTCCAGGCACGACTACAGTTTTGGCCTGCCTGCCAAGAAGCGTGTTGAGTCCCTTGCTCATGGTACTGGGACTCTGCAATCAAGTGAAGAGTGGAGAGAAAGCTGAGACCATTCAGACATCGCTCATTCGTCTGTCCTCATACAATGGCAATATAACTCTTAGTCTTGCACAGCTCATCCCACTATGTCCAGGTGGACACTGTATCCCTCAGCAATGAGGACCATGAGTGTGTACTGGGGCCACACTTCGGGGGAATGTGGGGTCTTCTGAGTTTGGCTGGCCTGATTAGCAAATCTCCAGCAACCAGCATGAGTCAGCACCAACGTAGTTTCCCCTGAAAGCATCCAGGCCTCATCTACCTGGTACTGCTTCATCCTGACAGTCTGTGAAGGCACCTTCACTCCTCAGCCTGGTGTTCTGGGATCTTCCTGCCTTGGTCTGGTCCCTGCAAACCTCTGCTCTTTTTCCATCTGATGTCTGCTCCCAGTTACTATTCTGTCACCCTTGCAGTCAGTCCACCAGGTCACAAGAAAGTAGAGCTTGAAACACTTTTAGCAGTTGGTGTAACAGCATCTGTACACTTTAAGTTTCCCCTCATTCCTTATGATTTGGGGTCTTTTAAAGCTGCCTCTGAGGGGCTCAGGAAATGGTTCAGTGGAATAAGTGCTTCCCTGGCAAGCACAAGGGCCTGAAATCAATCACTGGTTCCACCAAAAAAAAAAAAAAAAAGTCTGACTGTGTTGCTCTCAAAAGAATAGTCAGTATTCCACACACAAATGTCTTTGACAGTGAGGAACTGGTTCCACAGGTAAATATGTTTCCTAGCTAAAGCACTGAGCACTTGTCAGACAGTGTCCTTCCCAGCTATGGCCCACCTTGTGTTTCAACCCAGCACTGACAAGGAACCTAATAACCATGCACATGAGCCTGCCCCTGGCCTTGGGGACAAGGTTCAGGCAGAAACTGATGCTTCTGTGAACTGTTCCAGGAGACCTAATAGGCCCTAGACATCCTGTTGAGGGGGACCTGCCAATGAGGCTTCCCCAAGGTGCTGAGGCTCGCCTGTGGAGCTCCAGGAGCTCATGCAGTGCCTGGAGAGTGGCAGGATGGAAGCTCAGGGCTCCTCAGCCCATGACATCTAAGGGCAGCAATGCAGGGGGAGGGAGGAGCACAGTAGATCCCTGAGAAGAGGATGCAGTGACACAGGGCATGAGCAGTGACCCTCAGGGGAAGGACCAGCAGCCTTGACTAAAGGCAGGAAGAGCCCCAGCACATTTCTACAACTCCACTCCACACCACATACTTTAGTTTGGGGTAGGAAATAAAATTTAAACTACTGAAAAAGTGAGCACATAAAACTGTAGTGCTGAAATGCTTCTTCTGGAGAGGGCAAGGAGAAAAGCTAGGAAACAGGACAGGAGTAAAGCCATACATTTATATGCACAACATGGTTAAGATCTTACAAATCTTCAACACGTTTTTTTTTTCTAGTTTTTTTTTCATATTTTTATTGAGAAACAAATAGCAATGAGACCTTTCCAATCAAATTAGTAGGACAGTTTCAATAATTGGTACATTACATATTGTTTTCTTAGTGGCTAATTGTTGTAAAGATGCAGACGTGATATTCTGCTTACAAACACTATTAGAACAAATCCCTCTATTCACTGAATTAAGACAATGTAGCTATATATCTATAAATTTTAGGAATTATTTCTCTATGTCTGGAAGGTATGTTGGTGGCAGTTTGATAGGGATTGCATTGAATCTGTACAACAATTTTGGGAGTATGGCCATCTTCACGATGTTGGTTCTTCCTATCCAGGAGCAGGGAATATCTTTCCATTTTCTGAAATCTTCTATGATCTCTTTTTTAAAGATTTTCCTTGAAAAGATCTTTGACTTCTTTAGTTAGATTAATTCCAAGGTATTTCATTTTCCTAGGTGTTATTGTAAAAGGTATTGTTTCTATAGTTTCCCTCTCAGTGAGTTTGTTATCTGTGTAGAGGAATGCTATTGACTTTGTATCCTGCTATGCTACTGAATTGGTGTATTAATTCTAGTAGCATCTTGGTGGAGTTTTTTTATCTTCTACGTAAAGTATCATGTCATCTGTAAATAATGATAATTTGACTTCTTCTTTACCTATTCTTATTCCTTTTATTTCTCTCTCTTGTCTGATGGCTCTAGCTAATGATTCCAGAGTTACATTGAATAGGAAGGGTGATAGAGGACATCCTTGTCTTGTGCCAGATCTAAGAGTAAAAGATTTCAGTTTGTTCCCATTTAGAATTATGCTAGCCATTGGGTTTTCATAAATGGCCTTTCTCAAATTGAAGTAGAAGCCTTCTAATCCAATTTTCTGCAGGACTTTGAACATAAATGAGTTTTTGGACTTTGTCAAAAGCCTTTTCTGCATCAATGGAGATGATCATGTGGTTTTTAGATTTCAGTCTAATAATATAGTGTATTATATTTATAGATTTTCAAATATTGATCCATCCTTACAACCCTGGAATGAATTATACCTGGTAATGGTATATGATCTTCTTGATAATTTGCTGTATTCTATTTGGTAGGATTTTATTGAGGATTTTTGCATCTATGTTCACAATGGAGATTGGCCTGTAGTTCTCTTTTTCAGTTGCATCTTTCCCCTCTTTTGGTATAATACTTGCCTACAGGAATGATTATAGGAGAATTGTCTCCTTTTCAATTTCCTTGAAGAGTCTGAGGGGTATAGGGCATATATCTTCCATAAATTTCTTGTAGAATTCAGCTGTAAATCCAGCAGAACATGGACTTTTCTTTTTCAGTACTTTTTTTTTATTACATCTCGTATTTTATTGGCTGTTATTGGGCTATTAAGAGTGGTTATATCTGATTGACTCAGTTTTGGTAATTTGTACCTTTCTATGAATCTGTCCATTTCATCTGTGTCTTCTATTCTGTGAGAGTAAAGATTCTCAAAGTAGCTATAATCAAAGGAGCAATAATCTATAATCATCTTCTGAATTTCCATTGAGTCTGTGGTGATTATACCTGTTTCATTCCTTATTGCTTGTATTTGAATTTTTTCTTTCCTCTTTTTGATCAAGTTAGCTAGGGACTTATCAATTTTATTTAATCTTTCGTAGAACCAGCTTCTTGACTCATTAATTCTTTGAACTGTTTTTCTTCCTCTCAATTGAGTAAGCTTCTGCTCTAATTTTTATGATTTCTTCCCATCTTTGGGCTCTGGTTTTGGTTTGTTCTTCATTTTCTAGTCGTTGGAAGTGAGCATTAGAGTGTTTATTTGTTTCCATTCTGTTTTCCTAATGTGTGAGTTCAGAGCTATAAAGTTCCCTTGAGAACTGCTTTCATCACATCCCATAAATTCCAATAAGTTGTGGTTGAATTTTCATTGAATTGTAGATATTGTTGAATTTTTTGTTTGATTTCATCTGTGACCCACTGATTGCTGAGTAGTGTGTTGTTTAATTTCCATGTATCTAGCAGGTTTTTCAGATTTCTTTTGTTGTTTATTTCCAGTTTCACTGCACTGTGGTCAGACAATATGCATGGGAGAATTTCTATTTTCTTGCATATACTTAAGCATGACCTATGGACCAGTATGTGATCTATCTTAGAGAATGACCCATGTGCAACTGAAAAAAATGTGTATTCAGCTGTGTTTGAGTGGAACACTCTGTGCATGTCCTCTAAGTCCATTTGTTTCAAGCTCTTGTTCAGTTACGTTACTTTTTGGTTAACTATTTGCCTGGTTGTCCTATCTCTTTTCGACAAGGGAGTATTAAGATCTCCTCTTAAGACTGTGGTATTGGACATTACATTTTTTATGCCCATTAAGACTTGTTTTATATGATGGATTTTCCCATGTTTGGTGCATACATATTTATGACTGTTACCTCTTCTTCTTGGATTTTTCCCCTAACCAATATATATTGCACTCCTTTATTTCCACTGATGATTCTTTGTTTGAAATTGAGACTGTCTGAGAACAGGATTTCTACCCCTGCTTTTTTTCTGATGTGCTGGGGCATGTTGTATTGTTTTCCATCCTTTGACTTTAAGCCTATGAATGTCTTTTTTATTTAAGTGTGTTTCTTGTATACAACATATTGTTGGATTCTACTTCCTAATCCATTATGCCAGTCTACTTCTCTTAATTGGTGAATTGAGTCTATTTACATTGATGGTCATAATTAAGATGTGTTGACTTCTGATTGGCATGTTATTTATCTGTTGTTGTTTACTCTCTTTTGTCCTGTGTTTAATTGTTTGCCCTATTTAGTGGGTTTCATCTATTCCCATTGATGGAGTTCTGATCATTTTGGTCCCTCTCTAGATCATCTTTCAGTAGCCTGTGTAGGGATGGCTTTGTTGTCATGAAATTCTTTAGTTGTTCTTTCTCATGTAAGTATTTCACTTCTCTATCAAAGCTGAGTTTTGCAGGGTAGAGTAGTCTGGGCTGGAAGTTGTTTTCATACAGGACTTGAAGAACTCTGCTCCATGCTCTTCTTGCCTTCATGGTTTGTGAAGAAAAGTAGGCCATAATTCTGATGGGTTTTCCATTGAAGGTAATCTGCTTCTTTTCTTTAGTGGCTTTCAGTTGTGCTGGATATCTGGGATCCTGACTATTATATGTCTTGGTGTGTTTTTATTTGGGTTGAAATTATTTGGCATTCTGTATTCTTCAGTTACCTGAATGTCACATTGTTTCCTCGTATTTGGGAAGTTTTCTGCTATTGCTTCAGCCCATATTCTTTTATCTCATTTGTATTGACTCCATCTTTCTCATTGATGCCTATTAGTCTCACATTGCTCATCTTTGCATCATCTTGCAGGTGATGAATTATTTTTTTTTCTGCATCCTAGTTGTTTTTAAGACATCTCTTCTTACCTTTTCACTAGCTACACCAGCATCTTCAAGATCTGAAACTCTGCCTTCGATTTCACTTAAACGTTTTTTGCAGGCTTGTGGTTGAGATTTTATGTTCCTCTCTATCTCTTTGACCCTGCTTCATGCGATTTATTTTTTTCCTGTATTGCTTATTGAAGAAGTCCATAATTTTTCTAATCTCCTCTAATTTTTTTTTATCAATGTATTCTTTAAAAGTAGCTATTAATTTCATTTACTACAGAGTTTTTTTTTTTTTTTTTCAAATTGGGTTTCCTCCGTATGTTTCTGTAATTGATTCTTTACTTCCAATGCTATGAATTCATGGATTTCCTTTTTTATTTCAGAAATTAATTCTGCTTTAAGTTCCTGTATACCTTTCTACTGTTGCTTATTTAGTTCTGTTGCTATTAATTCATACATTTCAGCTGAACTAGGTTCCTCTGCCCTTGTTCTATGTGGACACTGGGTTTCCTCCTTATTTTTTCTGCATTTGATTCTTTATTTCAGATGCTATGTATTCAGAAATTTCTTTTTTTGTTCCAGAAATGAATTCTGCTCTGAGTTCCTCTATACCTTTCTGCTGTTGTTTCTTTACTTCTGAGGCTATTAATTCATATGTTTTAACTGAGCTAGTGTCCTCTGCACTTGTTCTTGGTGGGCTCAAGGCCTGAGATTGCATTTTGCTCCTTCTCTTTGTCATTTTGTATAGCTCTGACTTCTGACCTTTCTTGTAGAGCTCTGGTGCAGTTATAACCTTAGCACCTACTGAAGTTTGGGTACAGATCTCTTAAGTTTGAGTTTATGCATTTCTTCCTGGCTTGAGTCTAGCTCTTGTGTTAAGTTCCTTCCTGCTGCAGCCCTCTGAAATGAACCTATTGTGTCCTTCAGTCACATCAGTGAATCTGTAGTGCTCTTCTGTAGTGCCCCTCATCCAGGGGATGCAGGGGGCCCAGAAGTTCTCCCACACCCTAGCTGGACCTGGGCTTGGAGTGGATGGGAGGGGTGGAGGTTCCCCAGAGAGTAGGGCAGAAAGGGTCCTGAGAATGTTGTGAAGAACTCACTCAGCAGATGGCCTGGACTCGATCCACCAGTGCAGAGGAGCACAGAAATACTCCTCTACACTCGTTGGTCCTGAGCTTGGGCAAGTGGAAGGGCTGGAGGTTTCCCAAGAGAGCGAGGGAGTGGAATGGAAAGGGTCTTAGTACACAGAAGCAAGATTCACTCAGGGGCCTACTTGGTTCAAAAGGCTTTTGAAACTAGCAGTTAATTGGTAGGATTCTCACCCTGACTAACTATATATGCTGATACCTGTGAACTAAGCAACTGCACTGAAGACAGCAATGTGTAACAGTAGGGTGGTGTTTGGAATGCCTGTCATTCTGGTCTTCTAAATACGTACTATTTGTCATCTCATAAGAATTACTGCCATTCTGTCTCTCAAGTAAACGTTTGTTTAAAAAAAAAGAGAGAGAGTAATAAATGAAAACAAGAGACAAGAAAAAAAGTGTCACAGGACTGTCCTGCCACAATGCTACATATGGTTAGATTTCTAAATTTCTGTGTAAAAATATGTAATTGTTAATACCTATTTTTTAAATAATTTTAGTTTTTTTCTCCATGTTCTGTAGGGACTTAAAGTTTAACATGTCAATACTTGATGGAAAATACCTGTTCCATGTTATGTCTAAGATGTTTGATATTCAAACAGATAGTAAGATTAAGCTCAACTGCCTATGTTGTAGGGTAATAATAATAAGCTCTTCTGGAGTGTTAACAAATTAAGTTTGTAGACCAAAAATTAGAGAAAAAGAAGGGCTTCAAGGACAGCAAACATTTTGGTACTAGCCTTTCAAGGTCAGTGAAGACTCAGGACATAGGAGAACCTGTACTATGACATCCTTTAACTCAGTGGTGCCCCCCAATTTTTTGATCAAGGAGATTATAGGGCCACAGAGGAAAATGACTGATGATGTAGAGTGTGCCTAAGGAGAGTCACTTGGAAAGAAAACATTCTCTCAGGCTTTTACAGAAAGCAAATTGGTCAAGCAATGGCCCTGACTCATCTACATGACTGACACTGACAAGGACTTACAAACTGCTCTACAGAGTTTCAGGGTAAGTCCTGAGGGGATTTGACTGACCTTGTCAGATACAAAAGCTATATTTCTTGTTGCATAGGTCTTGCTTTATCTTGATCTTAACCATCCAGCAGAAAAATAAAAATACGAGGTATAAAAAGTAAAGCCATAATAATATGCTGAGTGTAAAAGGTTCAATTCAACAACTTCTAACATTGCCAGTTCTACAGATAACCCACTATTATTATGGACTACCAGACTATATTAGATTATTTGGATGAATTCAATCACTTGCAATATTTAAATAGCAATGGAATACCCATCTCTGACAAAACTAAGCAGAAAAGGGATACTATTAAAGGACCATTTTGCATCTGTATATATCAAAATAGTTAGGATAGATATACAGCTATTTTCTCTTAATTCAATGAGAACAAATATTTGTACTCAAAGTGTTTGGACAGATTATCATGTCTACATCTTGTACTATGAATTACTACTACGAAGACAACAATATGCAATGTATTAATGATTGAAAGTATCCTACTAATCAGTTTTGAAACTGTCTCCTTACTATCTCAATAAAATAAATAAATAAATAAACAAAGCAAAGCAGCCCTGCCTCTGTGGTACACTTGGCAGCTACTCAGAACACCAAGCAGAGCCTCCAATCCATAGCAGGCAGCTCGGAGTTCACCTTGCGGCCTTGAGCACCCAGTCCACACAGAGCCCTGCACACACATTCCTGGAGCAGCTTTTTTTTTTTGGTAGAACTGGGGATTGAACTCCGGCCCTTGCACTTGCCAGGGAAGCACTTATTCCCTGGCAGCACAAGCAGCTTTATTTACAACTGCTGAAACTTGAGTAGTGCAGAAAGGCAAGGCTGCCTTGCAGGTCCTCCACAGCTCTTCTATCACAAAAGCGTGAGGAGAGCTGCAGTCTGGCGGTGCTTTGTCAGTAGATCACAGGGTATTGTTATCAAGGTCTTACTTTTGATCTGGCATTTTTATCTACCTGTCTTTACTGACAAAAATGCAATTCTTTGGTCTAGGAAGATGTTTCAGTGGAGTAAGCACTACCCTGGCAAATACAAGGGCCTGAATTCAAACCCTGGTTCTAACCAAAAGAAATACAATTCTTAAAACACAAAATTAATATGAAGTACAACCAAGTCAAAATACTAAAGCAGCATACTTCCAGAGAGAATATGAACACATTCACATTCTGGATCTCAAGCCTGAGTCCCAAGGTGCACAATGCTCAAGTAGGCTTCCTGAATCTCTCATCAAGTGGCAGCTGCACCACCAGCCTCTGCCCCTGCCAATAGATGTGACATGTTGGGAGAAAGGACTGGCTACACCTTGTACATCTACGAAAACAATCATCCTAGATTATAGTTTGGCCTAAGTGTTAAACATACAGCTCACTTGGCTTCTAATGATTTTTCTGTTCTAAAAATAAATGGACTATAAAGGAAAATTTTCTAGAAATTTCCAGGTAGATGGATATTTTTGCTCTACAATACAATGAATAACCTCGGGTGAAAAGTAGCACATATTTTAGTAAAAGATGAAAGATTTATGTGATCTGAAAAGAATCTGGACTACTAGCAAAAGTTTTAGACAATGTAGAAATGAGAGAAGTTGTTCTACAAGTACATTTTGTACTGTGACTTTCCAACCCACTCAGCTTGTCCACCGTGCTTAAGCATTAAATCCATAGTGTGAGACCTTTCCGTTGGACAACTGTGCAAGAGTAACTTAGTACAGAATCCTGAGACAAGATTCATTAAGGACTCAAAATGAAAACCTTTTCTATTGAACTTAACAGTAGAAACAGGGTTAGAGCTTAACAGGTCTGGAAGGTTTACAGTACACAGGATAACATCCTGCTGCTTTCTTAGCCCAGCTCCTGGCCTTCCTGTTAAAACAATTCAGAGACAACCACAAAACTCGGAGCCAGTCCTCTGATTATGTTTCACTGTCTTCATTTCTTGCTGGGCCTGGTCCAGTCCACATCACAGTGGCAGATCAATACCTCATGCAGTGTGGTTTTCAGCTGTTACAGAAGTTACTCAGATGCTAGAATAGGTAATGTGATGATGGCAGATTACTATTCCTGTGGTCTGTGTGACAAGAAATTTATAGTTTGACCATTGGCTTTGCTAAAATCTGCAGAATATTTTCCAAAAGGAAAGCAGTGTAGATTCCTTGGAAATGAAATTAACTTTTATGATGTGGCAGGAGGGAGTGCTCAGGAAAAGTATGGGCTAGAAGAGTTTATATAAAAAATCATACTTAAATATCTAAAACGAAAATAATATTAATGTCACACAAATGAAATAGATAACACAGCTTGCCTTTCATGAGATAGAAATGAATATTTTAGATAATTGAGGTGGGTCTCCCCCCCTCTGTACGGTGAAGCCTTCTGAAAACTGTAGCATTTAATATTGTACTGCACACTTCTAGTACAAGGAAATGTTCAAAGTGACTCATACCATTTTGTATCTGTCTACAAATAAGGCCATGCCCATGCCTGGCCCCAACTGTGGGCCAGGTAGTGATGGAGACAGCACCAGGAATACTCCAGGCTTGAACCTGAAGTGAATAGAGTAACCAGTGATCAGGCCATCAAGAGGAGGGCAGGATGGGAGGCCCTGGACTAAACCACTGTGTCTGAGTCAAAACATAGAAATCCCCTGTAGAAATGTCCAACAGTGAGTGAAACTGGGGCCCGCAGGAGATCAGAGAGGGTGCTGCTTGGCCCTGAGTGGAGACAGCAGTCCAATGAGGAGCAGACACAGTTCAGAGGTGGTACACACAGACTTGGGGAGCTCTGGCAGCCAGAGGAGGGCGACTGCTCTTCACCTGCCAGCAGGCCTTGCCCTCCCAGCCTGCCAAGAGCAGGCCAAGACAAAAGGTAGAGCTCAAGAGTTCTGCAGTTTCCCTGATGTTCTGAGTGCTCCCAGGAGCAGAATCACTACATTCAAAGGCAGAGGAAGGGCCGTTGGTACCAAAAGTGAAAAACAGCCCCAACGTAACACAGAGCCTGGAGTTACAACTGGAGGCCACAAGTGGTGGCAGTCCTCAGCAGCCAGGTCTCTCCCAGCACATGACCCTCAGACATCCCTAGGCCAGAACACACCTGTTTATTTCCTCCTCCCAGATGTGTTTGTCTCACACACTGTGTCTCCAGCTGACCTATGTTTAGCTTAAAGTGTTGAACACTGTTTTAAAAAACAGTATATTCTGGGCAAAAGTTGTATCAAGAGAGGTGAAAGTACAGCCTTGCTTCCAAAGGTAAGAAACTCAGTAGGCATGGTGGCAGAAATTATTTTCCCTGAGCATAGTCTAAGGAATGAGTCATAAAGATAAAAAGTCCTAGTTTCCCTGTTCACAGCTTGACTTAGATTTTGTGATGTCTGAATCCACACAGGGCATACAGGAGGACTCATAAGGAATGGACCTTGGGATGATTTTGGGTGCCAAGCTCAGGTCAAAGCTCATCCCAACAGTGAGACCGCAGCACACTGGCATATAGACTAGTCCATGCTGCACTGGACTGGCTAAAGACCCTTCCTTATCTCTGTACAGGGTCCCCATCAGGGGGTCCTGGAGGGAGACAGGATCAGGCACTGAGCCCCCGGGTAACAATCCAAGCTCTGTGTCTCCTGGTCCAGCATAGATCGCAGGAACCAGACCTATACCAGAAAGTCACTCTCTGCTCCATCATCTGAGGGCTGACCCGAAGTGCTGCTGGACTGGATCCATGTGTCTTGCATGCCAGGCTTCCACCTAGGCATACCAGTGGTGTCTACCTGCCTCCTCACCTGATCTCCTGGTCCTGCACCAATCGGTGCATTTCTGCTGTGCTGCAGGACAGCAGGCCAGGGCCTGGGCCAGCGCATGTACTGAGAGGCAAACGCACAGACAGCCATCCCTGTGGGGAAAGGGCCAGGCCTGTGCTGCCCACAGAGCAGCAGAAAAGGAGGCTGAGCTCTGCACACGCACCACGGAGGCAGAGACACAGGCCCCACTGGACTCCAGCCTGCCCAGAACCACCTGGTTGGGCACATTCAGCACATGGTCAAGTGGGCTTCTCTCAGAACCCACATTTAACGCAGGCAGAAACATCCCCTAAAAAGCCAAAGAAACAACCCCAGAGCTCATGTCCAGAAGAAATACAGTCAGCCTTATCTCCCTTACTGAGCTGGGAGGCTCACCTGGAAGAGATCTGCTCTGTGGGAGCCTGACCCAACTGGAAGGCTAAGCCAAATTTTTTAGGTAAAACTTTCCTCCAAGAAGAATCACTATCCAAAATCATCCATCAGAAGATTGAGTTTTAATATTAAGTTCTGCATAAGTTACCCCAGCTATCATTAATAGCCATGGGATCCTCAAGTTTCATCTACCAAAAACCTATACCAGCCCTGAAGTCTGTGGCACTCTCCACTGACTCGAGCCAGGAAAGCCAGCAGCCCTCTTGACACGTGGTCATCAAACACATGACAGCAACTATGCATAGGCCATACTGCATCCTAACTAATAGGCCACAAAGCCCTGCATCAGACTAGGACCTTTGTAAACCTAGTACCACTTTCTCATTAGATGACAGGTTCAACTTTTTCTATCAATTTCTCTTCAGTAACTCAGTTTTGTTTGTCTGTGATTGATCATCCTCTAAAGAGAACCATTGATGAGTTACAAAATAAATACGAGAAGCTCTTTGCAAACTAAATACTAACACCATCCAGAGCAGCAGCGGGGGGGCAGTGCCCCTCTGCCAGTCCCTGCTCTGCAGTGTGACCTGGTGACTGCCCTCATGCGTGACATGCCGAGGGCTGGGGGGCCTGTGGCCCTGGCTGCTGACACAGGCCCCCTGAGGGGCCTGAGCACACACTCATGGCACTCCCTGGCCTCACATCACACCGCAGCACGATGGAGCATCTTGGGCCAACCATTCACTAGCTTTCGCTGATCTTCCCCTGGAAGGAACATTACTAGACTGTGAATGAATGAAACAAGTGCTTCATTTACATCAAACAACAAACACGCATTCAGATGGCTTTCTGTTTAAGGCAACATCAGAGACTGGTTAGCACTCACTTCCTACTCTGGCCTCTGTGCTACCACTACATTCATCACACAGAAAGGCTTCCTACACAAGGCTTCCTAAAAAGCAAATCAGCTTGGAGAACTCACCATGTGGGGAACCACAGCCTCACTGAACCAGAGTGACATGAGGGCTCTCAGGACCCCTCAGAGCAGGGAGCTCAGCTCTCAAAACAAAAGCATTATTTACTCTATGTGCTTGGTTTTGTTGTTGGAGAGGACAGGAGAGGGGAAAGGATGGTATGGGGAGGGAAAAGGAGGAAAGAGAAGGTAAAGAGAAAGCACACAATGGCCCAGAAAGGAGGACCATGTGGAAACAAAACAAGTGTCAAGCAGTATCGAGGAGCACAAGCACTGTGAGTGCCACTGGAAGCTGCTGGGCAAGCTCCTGCAGGCCCTGTGGCCTCCTGGCTATACAGCACAGGCCACAGGTCTCTTACATACGCTTCCATCGGGGCAACTAACCTGCAGCAGTGACAACAAGAACACATTCTCACCAGTTATGTAAGACAGACACACATGTGTATTTGTCCATGAGTAACACCAAGGCTTGTACAGGCCACCCAGGCCTCAGCGACCTCACTCCTGCCTTGTGGGGAGCAGCGAGGGTCCTTCTGGTGCCATAAGATGTGTGCAAATTCATCAGGAGCAACATCTTGTGGCCTTGGTAATGCTCCTAAGAGGAGATGCCTTTCCACTGTCCCTAAATAGTGACTCTTATGGAGACCTAGGTCACAGTGGGACACTCTCCCTGGAACAGCAAGTGAAACTGCCACATCACTGACACATACAAGCTGCACACACTACAGCCAGTGTCCAGAGGGTGTGACCAGGAGACTGTGCTGCCCCCGGCAGCTTCCCTCTTCCATCGCTCCATGGCCACTTTGACCCGAGCATCTCTCTTCCAGCAGACCCTTGCCCCACTCTGTCTCTGAATCAGAACCAGCCCACCATGAACTGAACCCACTGAAGCTGTGAAATAAAATAAACCTCTCCTTCTTTGAATTGCGGGCACCAGGTATTTTTATCCCAGAGACTGTTGCATGATCATTTTCTCTAAAGATGAGATAACTGGTTGACCACAGTGAAGATCCAATTTTCAAAAAAACACATATTCTGAAGAAGAAAATGGAATACTGCTTTTGGGTTTCCCTTTAGGGGAGACTTGCACCCCGGAGACCCACATAGCACCTTCTCGTTCATCTGCCTCACTGAAGGAGCTGAGGTCCTCCTGGTCATGGTTAGATTTTGTTTGCATTGTACACTCCCAAAAGTGTTAACTCTGTCCTAGTTGCTGAGAGATCTGACACTTTCCATCAGGCATGTGGGTAATTGCAGGCAACCCTTCCCACATGAGCTCCTAATGGAATGTGTCTCCATCTCATCCAGTCAAGTGGTTGCCTGTGTCCCTATGGATTTCTTGCTAGAACAAAACTTAGGCCATGAGAAAGCCACCAGAAGGGCACTGAGTAAGGGGATGGTGCTGTCTTCTAGGAGTAACCAGTGAAAAGCAGGCAGACAAGACTGAGCTCTGGACTGACTAATGCAGAATGTCAAACAGGCACAAGTGTAGGTCCGAAGGGCCATGCAGTGCCCCACAGTGAAGAGGCGAGGAGTCCACCACAGACAGGGCCACCACTTCCATCAGGCTGAAAGCACATCCAGTCATTGCATGGAATGAAACTTTGTTCACCTTCAAACAATCTGTTTTGTCATCTTTCAAAAACTGAAGGTAGGACACTCCAGCTTCCTTACACTCCATCATAAGGAGTCCTGTGTCGCTCCTCCTTACACGGGTCCCTGAGGAGCAGACCTCACATGAGGACAGCTGCTCAGAGGTGCAAAGCTCACTTCCTGTCACTGCTCTCTGCTACAGAGATTGAGAATGGAGGACGAGACTCAGAGGGTAGACCACTCAAATGAAGCATGAGGGGGGAGTACAGTCTTACAGGTCCACTGGCAGACTGAGCACACATGTCACAAATGCCTGTCCTGTGCAACATCCAGAGAAACTACTTTCTTCAGATCTCTATTCTTTGACAAGGAATGTCTTCCTTGGCAAAGCTTTCCAAAACTCTTAAAGTAAGATGAGCCAATCAAAGAGACAGATTTAAGTTTTATCCCCATGTATCTTAATTTAAAAAAAAAAAATAAGTTTACAGGGCTGGCCAGATAGCTAAGCAGACTAAAGTACCTGCTTAGGCAGATACAGGGACCAGGGTTCCATCCTCAGCATGCCATGCCGGCCCTGCCCCCAGGGTGCACTGAGACAGTGATTGAGATTGGGTGTGGTGGCATGGCTTGTAATCCCAGTACTTGGGAGGCTGAAAATAGGAGGATCACTATGAGTCAGATCGGTGTAGTGAGACCCTGTAGGCTCTG
The DNA here is from genome assembly GCA_004027165.1 of Ctenomys sociabilis. NCBI lineage: Eukaryota > Metazoa > Chordata > Mammalia > Rodentia > Ctenomyidae > Ctenomys > Ctenomys sociabilis. Next base: position 30,598 of record PVKA01002561.1, on the reverse strand, counting down.
TACTAAATACTTTTTTTTTTTTTAATTAAGTTTAGGAAAAGATGCTTTGAGGAAGAATATAAGAGATTTAAATGATTTGACAAGATGAGGATGCTACTTTTTGTCCTTTGACCTATATAACAACTCCTACAGATGACACCGCAACATATGTATAATATGTGTATATGCATGCGTATATATATGCATACATTAGGTCACTAGGAAGTATTTTCCAAAAAGGTGGAGGAACAAGCAATGAAGGGATGGAAGAGAAGGGAGATGACAAAAGAGAATTCAAGGGAAGTGACCATGATGGAAACAGAGCTTGTGCAAATGGGAATGAAACCAGAGCTGGAGGCCCGGGAGTGGAAGGAGAGGAACAGGTGGAAATGTGGAAACTGAGACGTGCCACCCCCTGCACAAGCGTGATTGTGATGCAAATGTGTGCTAGGAGAATTTTAAAGCCATAACTAGAAATAGTAGTTACAGGGCATGGCCATCAGCCCGCCTTGGCACTCTGCCAGCTTGGCATGGGGAGAGAAGCCCCCTGCCTCCCACGGTGCCTGCTGCCCACTCAGCATCACACTCATCCAAAACTCAGAAATTATTATAACACATGTTAAAAGTTCTGCGATTTCAGCAGCAGAAATTCTGGAGAAAAATTTCAGGGTCTAGAATGACTAAAGCAAATCCTGTGCTTGAAAGAAAAAGCAACAAAATAAAAAGTAAAACCAAATCCAGAAAAAAACATTGTCAATGCAAAAACAAAAATTTTAGTTAGTAAGCAAAACATTGAGTCCAAAAGATAAAGAGCTAAAGGATGAAAATGAGTATCTAAAGTGAGGGGCTGCTTGTCAGTAATGAGCTTGACGGGGCAGGCGAGCACCAGGCCCAAGCTGGCCGGGTGGCAGACAGCAGATCTGCCCATACCAGAAGCCTCTCCGAAACATGACCACCTGCCTTGTGCAAATGTACCCAGACACAAAAAGCATTCGATAGCCAGTGATGCCTGTCAAAGTGTGCCTTATAGCACCAGAGTCCCAGAGACAGTCTAAATGTCCATGTTATCAGTACACAATCCGAAAGGGGAAGAGCAAACTCTCAAGCCCACTTCCTCAGTGTACTATGTGTTGGCCTGGCCCAGAGAACAGCCTGACCTCTACTTCCCCAGCCTGCAAAACGAAGGACAGGAAGGAGGATCCAGCTGCTCTGCAGGGGTAGTGAACGTAGCAAGTTAACATGACGCCTGACAATTGCACAAGGACAGCGCCCTCTGAATCAGAGTCAGTCTTTCCAAAGAATACAAAATAGTGAAAAGAAAAGAAAGCAGCAGATATGAAATTTCACTAAGCAAAGCAATAGGAATTCAACAGTGGGTGCTGTAGTGCATGATGTCATCTTCATGCAGTTGTTAAGATTATAAATGTGCAAAACTAGTTTTAAAAAACAAAACAACAAAAAAGTTATAATAAATTAAAAAGAAAATAAGAAACTTTTAAGCATTAACTGCTCCTTCAAAAGAAGAGCAGAAACTGGCAGTGCAATTATTCCAATTACCCTGCATATAATTTATATATACATATACATACACATGCACACTCTGGTTTCTCTTCAGATCATATAAATCTTTCATCTTTTACATAATATCATAAATACAGATTTTCCCTTCTTTCTTTTGTCCTTTTCCTCATCCCAGTTTTTCCTTCCCATTGAGCAAGTTCTCTCTTCTTCACAGTGTCTATTGTACCTTTCAGATTTTATTTACTCTTTCAAGTTCTCACATTAGTGAGACAATACGATGCTTTCACACATAGGTCTGACTTATTTCACTTACTGCAAATAGTACAGTCTCTATTTGCATCCATTTATCCACAAAAGTGTTAAAATCAGTCCGGAAATTCCTCAAAAACCTAGGATTAGAGGTCCCATTCAAGCCAGCAATTCCCCTTCTAGGTATTTCTCAAAAAGAACTAAAAGCATCATACCACAGTGATATATGTGCACCCATGTTTGTAACAGCACAATTTGTCATAGATAAACCTTGGAAACAGCCCAAATGCCCATCAACCAAGGAAAGATTAAAAGAGGTATGCCATTTTTGTGCAACAGACTATTGCTATAGACATGCAGTCTTGAAGAGACAAATTTAAATTGATGGTCCTTAATACTCAAGTTTAGTACTTAGTTTACACGTATCATTAGCTACGATAAAAGTTACCAACATAAAGCCTTCCACGTGCCAAAGGTGCAAGCAGGGCTGTGACAGCATAGTAAACAGGCCCAGCCCCCAACCCAGGAGACTGTACCTGTGGGGTTGCCGGGTTGAAGGCCACTGCAGTGATGGCATCTGTGTGCCCTGCCAGCCGGCGGTAGAAGGCACTCGAGCCCAGCTCATACAGGTAGGCCTAGGAGACAAGACAGACAGGGGTTCCGGGTGGGCTGAGAACCATGGCGAGCTCCAGCGCACAGGGAAGGTGTTGCTTAGCTGAGCCTTGCCAGGGGTGTCACCGGGCCACCTGGCCCAGTGCCAGCTATGTCCAGAGGAAGCATTGTCAAGCAAATGTGCAGCCTTGCCCTAATGTCTGGAATTGGTTACATCACAGTTGGTTTACAACTAGACACCTTAGAAGCTCAGCAACTCAGCCAGACCTCTATAACTACTGATTTAAAATTCCCTTTCTGATGGAGTCACTGCACATGATATATGCCTCTGTAAGTCATGTATTGCATAGCCAGAGTCACCCATGAGAGTTGAAATACTGGTTAAACAACAAAGCATATTGTGTGTATTCTGTGAAAGCTCACAGGTACTGAGAGACATGGCACAGCACCACCGGAGGACCCAGAGGTGAGCCCTGCCCCCACAAAACCTGTGCATGAGAGGGCACCTCACAGTGCTGCAGAATCAGCCTGTGCCATCTCAGTGTCAGTCTGCCAGGACAGATCCATGAGCATAGAAGTGAGAGGGGCTGGATGGCATGGGCCACTGTCATTTTTAATCCTGAGAAAGGAGTCCAAGATGATGCTGCCCCACCCCTTGGGCACTGGGCTCACTGCTGTACCTGCCCTTCTTTTCCACAGCCCCACAGAGGAAATGCCACTGCTGACCAAAGAAGCCACTGCTAAGTGGAAGCAGTGTCTCGAGGCCAACAGTGGCCAAGATTTGATGTGCACTCCATGATACTGTGCCTTTACCCCACATGATCACACAGGCCCCTTTCCTGGGCTTTGTCACTTGTCACCCCATTGTCTTATGTGCAGTTGTGTATGCCAAACACCTAAGGTCTTGTTAAGATGGTACAACCACTTTGGAAATCTATTTGTAAATTTCTAGAATAGTTCAACATACTGACCTTATGACCAGTAGTCAAGCACTTTGTTAGTTAACAAGTATTTCAACTCTCACAGGCAACTCTGGCTATGTAATATATGACTTATATAGGTTGCTCAGGATTTCATAAAAAAAAAATGATACCTGTGTCCACATAAAGATATGCATAAAGACATAATGATTTTATTAATATAAGTTAAATACACAACCACTTCACACCCTACACAAAAATTAGGGGGGTCCATGAGATAGCTCAGTGGTCTAAAGTTCCTGCTTTGGCAAGCTTACGCGAGCTCAGGGACCACAGTTCGATCCCAGCACCACATGCTGCACCAGCCCCACACCCAGGGCAAGCTAAGTAGGCCACAGAGTCTGGGCATAGTGGTGTATGCCTATAAACCCAGTGTTGGGGAGGCTGAAAACAGGAGTATCACTATGAGTCCGAGCTCTGTATCAGCCAAAATACATTTTTAAAAAATTATATGACAACAATTACAACTAAATAAAAGAATGTAGTACAAGCACACCATTCCCTGTGAATTTCAGGCTGCTTCCAGGAAAGATACTGCTTCCTGACCACTGAAGGCCCTCGTGGAGCAACAGGACAGGAACCAGAGCCTGGAGCAGAGTGGTGCTCCTCTGAGGCAGCATCCAGAGGAGATGGCTTCTCCTGCCTGTATGCTCTCGTTTGGAGTAGCGATCAGGTCCATAGAGATGGCCCTCAGGAAAGGCTATGAGGAGAGAGAGTTAGACATCCCAAATGAATGTAGACCTATGGGAGAGCTGAAACTAGGAAACTGGGCAGAATTTTCAATAGAAACTGAGAAGTCTGAATAGCTGAAGAAGCAAACAGAGGCACAAAGAGAGCTATGCCTCAGAGGAACCAGGGGAGGGACTTCAACCAAGGGCCAGCTCTGGCTACAGAGCTGTAGGAGGATTTTAGACCCATCAGAGACACCCAGCTGCAACTGTGTGTGGTACAAGCTGACATCTTATGTATTGCTGCTAGGATCAAAGGAACTGGCCCTTAGTCTCAGGAAAGGACTGAGAAGGGAGCAGCAAGAGTCAGAACCCAGCAGGGCCCAGGCTGGGTCAGGAGGACAGGTGGGCAAGTGTGAGGCTGACAGGCAGAAGGAGAGAAAAGTTCTGTGAATCAGAAAGTGGAATTAAAGGTCTGAGGGGTTTTGTTGCCTTCTATTATATAATTATCCTTTGTTGAAAAGCCCTTTTAGATTATTCATTGTGCTTTAATCTAATTTCAAGTGGGAATCAATACCAGTTTTATCCCATGAAACACCAAGACATCCATGATCCCTGACATCATGAGGAAGGAGCTACGAATGAGGTTTACATTCCTGAAGTAGAAATGGAATTACATAAAGCACAATCTCTGACACAGAAAGTTCTTGAGGTATATAAATGTGCAGCCCCAGTAGCTTTCAGTGGTGGAGTACCAAGCCTACAGTTAGAGCCCCCAGGAAGCCATAGATTGAAACTAGAGAAAGAGAACCAGCAGCACAAAACCAGGCAATCTCTCCCCCAACAGCCTCCCAAACACCAGAAGACACCATCCCTGTGGCACCATGCCCACTGCTTAGCATCAGCAAGGAATGTCACTCTGGGCAGAGAGGGGCTGAGCCCAGTGACCCTAGGACACTGCAGAATTCACTGATAGCAGTGGGCTGTGTCCTTAGAGATACAGAGGAGTGGGAGAAACTCAGCAGAGCCGGAGTAAAGCAGGCACTTTCCCATTATTTCTTCAGAGAGGCTGTAACTGTGTGAAATCCTTCCCACAGCCCACTGTCCTGCACAGCCAAAGGCCTCTGCCAACCCTAGGAGCTATGCCAAGTCCTACTGGTCGGGAAATGCAGCCCCTGGGATAGGAGCCAGGGCTGGACGAAGGTCTGAGGGCAAAAGAACAGACAGCAGCATCGGGGTCAGAGTGCTTCTGGTAAAGTGTTATGGAAAACAGACCAGACACAGCTGAAGAAACAGAACCAAGGAGTTTTAGGAAGCAGTTTATTCGACCAGTGGGCCTCACTGGGAACTCTTACAAAGAGTAGGCACCCTGCTTGGTGGGTTTTTGGGACTTTTGTAGGCAGATCAAGCAGGGAGGTATGCGGGAAGATTTGGTGCATTGTGATTGGAGGGTTGGGTGACATCATGGGTTGCTAAGGGAGTTTAAACATCTTGAGTGATATGGCAAGGCTATCAGTTACACAAGCATGGGTTAGACAAGGGAAGAAATGTTCAATTATCAGGCTTTTCCAGGCATGTCCACCTGATCTTGGTGGGCATTCTTGCAAGGATTTATTTAAAATTTTAACTTCTCTGACAAGGTACTGAGCAGAAGGCCCCTAAGAGAAAATGTGGGAACAGCCACAGGATTTGCCCTGCAGTGGATGGAGCAGCAACAGGAGGTCCTGGGCAGAAGTTGAGAAAGAACCAGGTGTTGGGCAAACTACACCCTTCCTCCCAAATTAATGGAGGTGGTCAGGTCCTAAGACAGACAAAGGCTTGCGGTTGCCCATGCCCACAGCATGACTTGAAGCCAGGAGACAGGTCCAGAGAGATCAGTAGCTTAGAGTAGAGTGCTTCAAGCCTCCCAAATGTGGGCTACTACAAGGAACCCAAGGCTCTGTCCTGCTCTACTGTGTGCTGGTACAGCTGACGACTTGAGAGCAGAGAATGGGAAGTGTTTTCTCAGTTTGGAAAGTTGGGGAGCTACAGGTCCAGGGACTGGCACCTGGCTACTGCCACCCTGCTGCATCCTGACTTGGTTGGTGCTGCCCTGCCATGTCCTCATATGGTGTGACAGTTAACTGATTGTGTCAACTTGAAACAGAAATGCCTAACTAGATTGGATCAGCACAATTGTGGGTGTTGCTAAGATTTACTGAAGACAGAAGACCGACTCTGGGTAGGCCTCTCATCTGATTAGTATAAAAGCAATAGGAAAAAGGAAGGTGTGGTGGATTACCAACTGGTGGTCAATTTATTACATCCAGCTGAACTGAACTAACATGGTTCTGGCTGTGGGAGACCCACCTGAGGGCTATTGCCAGCAGCATAAGGGAAAGAACTGGAGAAGAAAAAGAGAAGCTATTGAAAGCTGTCAGAAGCTGTTAAGGAGGCAGTAGGGAGCTGTTGAATCTCTTGGAGGAGCTTGGCATCCTGGCTTTCCAGATGGACTCAGATGTTCTCATTATTGAAGGAACTCGGGACCTTCATCATCACTGAGGATGACTACAGTACACTTTGGGGGAGCTCTGGCCCTCACTTTGAGTATAACTTCCTGGCTGTGGAGGATGCACAGCTCAGTCTCCTGGAGAAGCTCATCACGTTGACTTTCCTGATAGGAGCTTGACTGTCCTCAGAGGAGCTCAGGACCTCACTGTTACTTAGGATGGCTGTGGTACTTTTCAAGGGCGCTCTGGTTCTCACCTGGAACCTTGCTTCCTAACACCATTGCAGACCCCTCAGCCTGCTTGCACAGACCCTTCATCCCAGTGGCAGAGGCTTCCTAGCTTCCACTGTTAACTTTTGGGCCTCCCTAGTACAGATCTATGAAGCAGGCCTGCATGAAACATTATCATGGCTGTAGGCCTCCAGTTGGACTTGGGGGTAGGGGCATTCATATGGACTCTGGGTCTTCAGTTGGACCCATGGAAGATATTAGGATCCAGGTCCTCATCTGGATTTCTTGGTCTTCAGTGTGTAGACAGATTTCCTATTCTTTGTATATGATTTTTTTTTTTTTTTTTAGAAATCACCTTTCTTTTAATTGAGTTCCTGAAGTCACAGTTTCCTTTCTTGGCTGCTATGCTGGTAATAATTAGGTCCCACCTCTAAGAACATGACATCTGACCAGCCTGAGAGGCAGTATAGATACAAACCCCAGATCAGGGCTCTTAAAACAGTAAAACAAGAACAGCAAAATCAGCCTTTCCTTTCACACAGACGGGCAGGAAGTGGAGGGTCCAAATCCTCACTTTCCAGACTAGAAAACCAAGTTCAAGGTTAATGGAAACAAAAGTACATGAGGAATGAAGTCTGGGGCCCCGCCATGCAAGGGCATGGCAGTCATGACCACCTGGCCTCTTCTGTAAGGAATGACCCCACAGGAGTGTTTTAGAAGCAAGATGTTGCTGCTTCTATTTAATTTCCCAAAGAGATATAAAAGCTATGAGAAGGAATATTACGTACGGATCAGAAGACATCAACTCGCTTATGAGAAACACTCCTGGTAACCATTTTCAATTACTGGGACCATCCAGGACATTATTTCAGAGTGACAAAATTCAGGACAATCTAAGAAAAATCAAAAGTGGCAGCTACACTGGCTGACAGGTTTATATAGGAGACAGACACACACACACATACACACAAGTACACACCTTTTGCTTTCCTTTGCAGTGTATCTGTCAAAGGGCCAAGACCCTGATCATCAAAATAAATTCTTTTATACATTACAGTGCACAGGCAAAGACATTTCTTAGAGAACAATGACATCAAAAGGCATTTTGCAAAAGGTCCATGTCACTTTGGAATAGGACGACAGAAGCCAGTACAGTGACCTGCATTAAATGGATGCTGGCTCTTCTTTGGTGGCAGTGGCTTGAGTGGGAGCCATTTCCTCCACACGTTCTGATGGCTTCTCTTCCACCTCCTCCTCCTCATTTAGGGGATGTAGGTCTGGGTATTTCTGCATGCATTCCTGCATGGCCTGAAACTGGTCTACACAGTCTGATCCCTTGATGTCCTCTGCACTATAGTGGAAGCAGGAAATGGCTGACTTAAGCTGTTCTCTACGGGGGCTGCTGGCCATTCCCCCGAGGCATGGGCATTGCAGCTAACTTCTCCATTTGGTAGTATCAGCCCATGTTCCTCGTATGGGTCACTGGGGTCACTGGCTACCAGCTCTGCACTGCTAGGGGTCTCGTGGTCTTCTTTGGTCACAAATATTATCTGGTCTTTCCCTTCCTGCTGGCAGCATGACATGGCACCAGTGATGTGACCCCCTCTGTATATGATCCTTTGGGTGATTCATTATAAAATACTCTCATAAAATATGTGTCCTGTGTTATATTGTTCTAGTAAAACCCCAAACCAGGACAGAAGATTTCATGGCTTCTTTGGAGGAGCTTTAGTCTTCACATTCACCTTACATGTCAGCTCCAGGCTTCTAGCAGCCCCTTCAGCCTGCCACCAAAGACCCTTTGGCCTCCTGATAAGGACTTGCTCAGAATGCCACCACGAACTTCAGGCCTTCAACTGGATCCTTAGGACCTGCAGCACACAGACAGCCCTTCTGCATTTTACTACACCTGACTTTGTTGGTGGCCTCTGTAAGCCACTGTTGTAAATTCTCTCATAAGTCCTGGCTGACACACACAGGGAAAGGGAGGGGTCACCAGTCTAGGGGCCTGAATGCACTTTGCAATTCAAAAAAGCTACCACAAATTTCAACATGAGTTGGAGGAGACAAACCCAAGTGGCCCTATATGAGAAAAAAGCAGGAGATTGGAAGTACAAAATGGAAACAAAGCCAGGTGCAGACAGAGGCAGTGGCTGGTATAGCATACCCTCCAGCCAGTGAGTCTGTACCCCAAAGAGGCTTGTCCCCCAGGATCTCAAGAAGAGCCAATCTGCTGACCCAGAGTCCAAACTCCCAGCACCCAGAATTACAAGAAAACAGCATCTGTGGTTTGAAGCCTCCAACTGTGGAAGTGTGGTACTGCAGCCCTAGAAAGACGAGCTGGGACTTGTATGGTCAGGGACAAATGCACCTCTATTAGCATCTGCTCCAAGTCACCCCTCAGAAGACGTGTGTGCAGGATGGAGGAGCAATGGGTGACTTCACCAGAGTAAGGGATCTACCTGAGCAAAGCAATTACATGCATGATCTTGTCTTATTTATTCATATTTTAATCTCATAATTCAAAGAAGATACACCAGTAGCACAAGACGTTTTCCAGATTATGTAGTCAGTGTTTGTTTTTTTAAGAGCCTACAAATTAGAATTAAAACAGAAAAAAATTATGTGATACAGAATTTCACTTAACTAAGTAATATGAATCTCACAGTATTTGTTGTAATAACAGTTTTGCCTTCCAACTAGTTATTCAGATGACCAGATATATGCATGTAAAACTGGAACTCCATTAGCAGGGCCTGGCGGCATACATGGTGCTGTATTGCGAATGCATGCTCATACTCCTGAGTCTGCTGCCTTAGGTGTTGGGTTTCAAGTAAATTTGGGATGATGGCTACTTTTTTTTACTTTTTTTGGGGGGAGAGCGACTCAGCCAACCCTGAGGGCAGGTCTGGCATGGCATGTGGTGCTAGGGATCAAACCGCGGTCCCATGTGCCTGCCTATGCTTGCCTAAGCAGCCACTTTAGACCATGGAGCTCTCTCGCCAGCCCCAATGATGAGTATATTTTTTAATTTTTTTTAAAGAGTACAAAATAGTACTAAAACAGAAGAATTACAAGTGATACAGAATTTCACTTAACATAGTAATGTGAAATTCACAGTATTTGTTGTACTGCATAGTGTTGTCTTCCAACCAGTTATTCATATTACCAGATGTATGCATGCAAAACTATAAGAAGAAAAGAAATACACAGGAAATTAAGAGAAAAAAGTACAAACAATTGAAAAAAGGAGACAAATTAAGCATTAACTTCTTTCCATAGGCCAGCAGAAATGCACTGTACAGTTATCCAAACAATCCTGTTTATATACATAGATAAATCTCTTTCCCCCACTCCCTCTCCTATCTTCCTCCTTAACTCAGTAACTCTTTCCTTTTGAATAAGTTCACTCCCTTTTTCCAGAATCTACTATACCCTTCAGATCCCATTTTTCTCTTTCTCATACCAAAGAGACAACATGATGTTTGCACATGCAGTTCTGATTTACTTCACTTAAGAGTATGTTCTCTAGTTGCATCCATTTACCAACAAAAGACTCAAACTTATCCTGTTTTCTAACTGAATAATACTCCACTATGTAAAAATACCACACCATCTTTATCCATTCTTCAGTTGATGGGCATCTGGGTTGTTTCCAATATTTAGCCATGACAAATTGCACTGGTATAAACATGAGCACATATATAATCTCTGTGTTGTGAGGTTTTCTTCTAGAAAAATACCAAGGAAGGGAATAGCTGGCTTGAATGGGATCTCCAATCCTAGCTTTTTATGGAATCTCCACACTAATTTCCATAGTGGCGGTACCAGTCTGCACTCCCACCAACAGTGCAGAAGGGTTCCTTTTTCTCCACAGCCTCTCCAGCCATTTGTTATTGGCTGACTTATTTTTTTTTTAATATTTCTTACAGGGTCTCACTACACATCTTGGACTCATAGTGATCCTCCTGTTTTCAGCTGCCTCCTGTTTTTCAGAACTAGGGAGGATTACAGGCATGCACCACGAAGCCCAGACTCAGTCACCAGCTCAATGCCCTCAAGGGCACAGCCAGCACAGCATGTGCCACCAGAGATCAAACCCCAGTCCTGTGCTTGCCTAAGCAGACACTTAGTTCACTGAGTGATCTCACCAGTCACTGGCTGACTTTTTCATGATAGCCATTCTTTCTCAGTGTTGTTTTAGTTTCCATTTCTTGAATGAATGATGATGTTGAACATTTGCTCATTTATTTTCTTAGCATTTGTACTTCTTCCTCTAAGAAGTGTATATTCATCACAGATGCACGTTTTTGGATTGGGTCTTTGATTTTGAGGGACCCAATTTTTTAATTCTTACATGTTCTAGATAGAAGGCCTTAGTCAGAAGGACAGTCAGCAATATTTTTTCCCAGTTTGTGGGTTTTCTTTTTACTCTGTTGCTGATTTGTTTTGAAGTACAGAAACTTTTCAAGTAGATGGGATTCCTCATTCACTGTTTGTGAAACTATTAATAGATGAATGAATTAGTGAATGTATAGTGTTTATTGTGTTTATTGTTTATTGTGTATCATTTAAAAAGATGAGAGCTTTGCACCCTTCACATATCACTATTAACTGCTGACAATTGGGTGAGAGTCTAGAAACAGTGAACAATAGTGAAGCCTAAATTAGATTTGTTACCTTTTATGCCTCAACATCTAAGAGCACTACCATTGAGAATGCCGACATGGGGAAACTAAACTCACGTACATGTCTGTCCTCGGCTCCACAAGCCACGAACCGGCCACACGGGCTGAGGGCCACTCCACAGGGGATGCAGCAGTTTGGGTGCCCCTGGAACCGACGCTCACACCTGCCATGCAGAGAGACAGGCCTGAGGAGGGCTCAGGGCTCCATCCCACCACAAATTGCAGAAGAAACCAAACTGCTTTTCCTCACAAGGAACAAACAAGGAGAGGAAAAGCCTCTCCCCCATGGTGCTGGAAAGAAAGTACAGGGCCATGCACATAGGGAGGCATGCTACTGCGGAGCCTCAGGCCGGAAAGCACTGTGTGTGGGAGCATTACCACTCAGTAAGCAGTAAGGGGACCTGAAGAATAATTCAAATGCCTTTCAAGTTCAAATCCCCAAAGGTGTCAAACTAACAGTAAATGAACATTTTGTATATGAAATATATTAGTCATTTTCTATAGATCATTAAAATGTAGTCATACCTTCAGAATCATACATTTTTCAGATAAGTGACACAAAACCTTTGAAGTGGTAATATTCTAGTGGTAAGGGCTTAAACTTTAACTATTTATAAAACCCTTTTAAAGTGTGCTTCTTGTAAAACCTGTCAGGATTTTCTGCACTTGTCACTGGGGGAGTCTCCACTTGCTTTGGGGGCAAACCAGGCTCCTCTTCACTAAGACAGGCATGGGGACAGGTCTCTCCCCACAGCACACACCCGGATTTGGTGTTCTTTCCAGAGATGGAACCACAGAGCAGGCACATAGCTAACTGTACCGCTGTGCCCACCATGCCAGGATGTGCAGCCTTTACTCTGTTTCTATGCTGTACAGACATCGTGTGGTGATTTTCCCCATGGTATAATTATCAAAAGAAGTTTTTGCTTAGAGAGGACTTTATATGCTGTATATGTTTACAAAATACACTAAGGGATTTTAGCACACTGTCCTCCCAGGAGAAAAAGCGACTCAGCAAGGCAAACAAAGCAGGCTTGGCTCAGGGGTCCTGAACCCTCCTCCCAGGACAGCCAGACATCAAGACATGGGCCACACCAAACCAGTAGGCACACCCCAAGCATTTCTGGTCAAGATGATCAGCCCCTGCTCCCCTGGGCCTTAGGAGCCACATGTGGCAGGGCATCACATCAAAGCCTTAAGCCAGACTTGGCAAAGATGCCAGGCTGCTCCGCTCCAGCCCCCCTCAGCCACAGTGCTGTGACACAGGCCAGCCTCACCTCAGGGTCCTCAAGTCCCACAGTCCGGCCCCATCACCAATGGCTGTAGTCAGGAAGAGATTGTATGCCTGCGAGAGTTGAGTTGTAAATGATGATCCCTGGAATCAGAAGGAGAAAAATCAAGATGCATTTTTAAAGGCTGAATATAAAACCATTATTCTAGTCATGATACTTGGATCTAAACATGCCTTTTCTTACTTGCAACAATTTCAGAGTTACACTTCAAAAATTTCCACATACAGGCATGTTCTGCCAATCCACTGTTTGGCCACTGATACAGGGCACAAAGGACAGTGGCCCATGAAGGACAACACCTAATGATGTCTGGGCTGACCAGTGCGGGCAAGCACATTCCACCACATTCACTCAGCACAAAGCCACCAGCAACTCGAGTCTCAGTATGTGTCAATGTTGTGACATTAGATTGTAACTGACTGAAGATTTATTAATGTCTAATACATAGCCAGGGAGTCACAGAACCTTTTAGAAGTGAAAAGACTAAGATGTTAATATATCAAATTTCATTTTAAGTATATTAAGAATCTTATATATACATATACATATACACACATGTGTGTGACTAAAGCTATTTCCAAGAAATTATCTGAGAGACATCCTTGATAAACTATTTAAAGCCAGTTCTTTTTCTGACAATAATCAAACTCTAAGATGCACAAGCAGGTGTCTGGGACGATGATTCCAAGAGACCTGAGAGCCTCAGGACACTACAGTGCCTGGTGTGGCTTCAGCCCACCTCTGAGCTCTGCAGTGTCATGTTCAGTGGCACTGGAGTGAAAGTCACCTCCTGAGCCATTTGGCTGAGACATTACTAACACATTATGATCCACAGTGACTTCCCTATTGTCTCTATGCCATAATGATCTAAAATAGTGTGATTGATTTAATGAATGATATCACTAAGGAATTATGCTCAGAATACACTCAGAACTGATTATTTATAAGCAAGAAGAAAAAGCTTGTGTAAGTCCAGCAACCACAAGCCAGCACCGACTGAGGCTGGGCTCTGCTGGCAGTGCCCTGCATTTGCTGCTCACCCTCAGAACAGACCTTACACTACTTTGCATGCATGTATAGACACACAGTGGCCTATTCCTGGCCACCCAGCTCCTCGCCCAGTGTACTGAGCACTCCAGAAACAGGGCCCAGGTTAGGGCAGCTGCAAACTCAGAATGTAACAAAGATACCATCACGGACACCCAGCGGCTGCCGAGATCCCGCCTATTCACAGCTACACCATAGCAGGTGCACAGCAGGAACACTCAGGAGTCACAGTGAGTGATACCAGGCTGCTCCACTTCCAGCAGCTCTGAAGAGAAAAGGCTGAGCAGAGGAGAAACCACAGAAATGGTCAGCACGTACAAGGAAACAGAATCTCTAAAACCGCATTCAATCCAACAGATGGCAAGAAGAAAAAACAAAGCAGCAAAGAAAATTCCTAAACGTAAAATACAGATTATAAAATGTAGACAAAAATGCGCAAAATAAGATCAAATGTACATGTAGCTGCAAGCCAAGGAACCCCGTTAAGTACAATGAGGAAAAGACTCTCAGAGGTCAGTTTTGAAGAAAATGTCTTAAAACTGTTTTTTTAAAAGGCTGGATATAAAGGGTAGAAAAACAAACATGATCTGTACAAGGAGGCAAGGTTGTATGAGCACTAGAAAAAGGAATTGTGAGGCACAGAAGTCCTAACTAGAAGTAGTTTCTTCTTTTAATTGCTGAAAGGAAGCCAAAGGGCCCAGGGAGATGGCTCAGTGGAATAAGCACTTCCTTGGCAAGTGCAAGGGCCTGAGTTCAATCCCCAGTACTGCCAAAAAAATAAGAAAAAGAAAGGAAGCCAAGCATGGTGGCACACAGCTGTAATTCCAGAACCTTGGGTGGCTCAGAGAGGAGGATCGCAAGTTCAAGCCCACTCTGGGCAACTTCACAAGACCATGTCCCAAAGTTTAAAAAGGTCAAAGGCATAGCTAAGTATGAAGACTCTAGGCTCAATCTTTTGTACTACATACAAAAAAAATAAAAAGATAAAAGGACTAACCTTATAGGAAATATCTATAAACTTAGCCAGGCCTTATGACACAGTCTGAAAATCATTAAAACAAAACAGAATTGCAACAAATTTGACAAGGTTATAACCACTGTGGGAGATTTTCAACATTTGCTTTGCTAGTTTAAAAAAATCGAGCATGAGGCAGCAAGACAACTCAGCAGACCAGGTGCTTGCTTTGTTCAGTCTCTAGCACCACCCACACTGGCCCCACCCTCAGGTGCACTGAACTGGCCACTGAGACCAGGCATAATCCCAGCACTCAGGAAGCTGAGATAGGAGGATCAGTACAAGTCTGAGCTGTGTAGGGAGACCCTGTACCAAATCCATTAATAAAGAATTTGAGCATGTAAAATTAGGAGGACTTGAATTCAAAAGAATTAATCAGGTTGACTCATTTGGGTCTATGCAGACAATGCTATCTAGTGCGTAGCAAAAACCATTCTTTTCATGCACATATCTAATATTTCTGGGAAGCCAAAATTTTCAACATACGCAAAATCTCAAAAGATACTGAGAAAATTGCTACCATAGAGAGTTTACACCCTGAGCCACAGCACCATAAAATTAGAAAAAAGTAATAAAAGATTTCTAAAACTTAATTTGTTTACATAGAAATTTAAAAGCACACCTCTAAAATAAAACCTGTACTGAAAAATATTGTAATGTATATTAGAAAACACTTAGTGTTAAATAATAACATAAATGGCATTTGCCCATACTGGCAGAGAATTAAAGATATTTGGAAGGAAATTTATAGCATTAAATGCATCTATTAAAGAATGCATCAAAATGAATACAACACAAACACATGACGTGGAGTAAAAATGAAGTAGCACAAAAAATAAAATGAAGTCGCACAGAGCTGCGTGCTTTGCTGGCACTGTGTGAAAGACCAGCACGGAGACCAACACTCTGTGCTATTTTTAAGGGTACACTGCAGAAAGGCTCACACCCAAATAGCGGTGGTGTTAGAAAAGGAAGAAGAAGAGAGCAGTCTTTTACCCACATCAATCATCATTTTATATATTTTTATAAAAGCACAATAAGACCTAAAACTAATAAGCAAAGATCAGTGTAAGTGATCACTGAAATCTAAAATCTCTTATGTAACAGTTTCTACAAGTTTAAATCTTCATGTGATTCTTAGTTTTTTTAATTTGAATTATTTGTTCAGTATTATATACTTATATTACAAAAAGCAAATACCTTATTGAAAAACATAAATAATAGTATCCTATCAATTTTTCAAAAGATTGAGCCCCATAGAGACAGCGCCAGGGCAAGTGAGAGCTGGACGGGCTCCTGGGCAACTCTGTTCCTCACTGAGGAAAACAGGTAAACACAGGCAAAGGAGACCCTAAGAAGCCGGGAGAGGCACAGTGTCATCATGTGCACTCTGTGCAAACTTGCCAAGAGGAACACAAGAAGAACAACCCAGGTGCACCTCAGAGAGTTGCAAGACCATGTCTGCAAAAGGAAAAGGAAAATTTGAAGACATGGCAAAAGCAGACAAGGCTCATTATGAAAGAGAAACGACATGTGCAAATATCATATAGTTTCCCTAGTATAAGAAGTGAAAAGAAGAAATAAATGGAAATGTATAACAACAACTAAAAACAATTGAGTCAGATAGGGCAAAGTGAGCGGTATATGCTGCAGGGTATTAATCAGCTTCTCTTCTGGATGGTTAACAACCTAAATTCACAGATCAAAATTGGAGAAATAGAAGAGCCACAAGGCCAGCCAACATTTTGGCCCTAGCCTTTCAAGGTCAGCGAAGACTCAGGGCATAGGAGAACCTGTACTATAACATCATGGAAATCAGTTGAGCTCCAAATTTTCTGAACAAGATTATGGAGCCACAGAGGAAAGTGATTGAAGTTCTATAGTGTGCCTGGGGAGAGTCACATGGAGAGAAAACTTTCTCTCAGGCTCTCACAGAGAGCAAACTGGTCAAGCATTGGCCGTGACTCATCCACATGGATGACACAGACAAAGGATCTTCAGAATAATGTACAGGACTACAAGATAAACCCTGAGGGGACTTCACTGACCTCATCAGAAACAAAAACTATATGTTTTGGTATATAGGTCTTGCTCTATCTCGGTCTTAACCATCCAGCAGAAAAATATAAAAATGAGGTATATAATGTGGATCCATAATAATAAGTTGAGCTGTAAATGGCTATAGTCAACAACTTCTTCAGATAACTCACTATTACTGTGGAATGCTGGACTGTGTTGGATTGTGTCGCTGAGTTCAGTCACCTAAATTGGTTTAATGACAATGGAGTGCTCATCTTTGACAGGTCTAGACAAAAAAAAGGGGGGGTATAGAAAGGAAGAATCATGATGTGTGTGTATGGACAGTACAGTTAGGATAAATATGCTATGCTTCTGCATAATTCTATGAGAAGCAAGATTTGCACTAATAGTGGTTGGACAAGATATTATGTCAGCTTCTAGTGCTATGGACAACCACTAGAAAAATAACAAGGTAGAAAGTATTAATTATTGAATCTGTGATATAATTCAAGTATAAAAAATAAGTAAGGTAAGCAGCTACACTCTCTTAATTTACTGATAAGAGACATCTACTATAATAATGTCTGTAAATAATATCATGTATGTACCTGGTACGATACCAAAACATTATGAAAACAGTTTGCAATGCATTAATTTATCAAATCTGTCCCGTTAATGTCTTGAAACTGTCTCATTGCTATTTTTACTTCAATAAAAAAAGAGAAATGAAAACTTATATTCCTCCTAAAGGAGAAACAAAAAAGAAGCTCAAGGATCCCAATGCGCCCAAGAGGCTTCCTTCAGCCCAAAAATTAAAGGAAAACATCCTGGCCTCTCCATTGCTGATGCCATAAAGAAACTTGGGGAAATGTGGAATAAACTGCAGCAGATGACAAGCAGCCATATGAGAAGAAGGCTGCTCAGCTGAAGGAAAAGCGTGAAAAGGACACCACTGCATCCCGGGCAAAGGAGAACCTGATGCAGCGAAAGAGAGAGTCATCAAGGCTGAAAAAAGCAAGAAAAAGAAGGAAGAGGAGGAGGATGAGAAAGAGGAGGAAAAAGATGAAGAGGAGGAGGAGGGTGAAGAAGAGAATGATAATGAATAAGTTGGTTCTAGCATAGTTTTTTTCTTATCTATAAAGCACTTAACCCCCTGTACACTACTCACTCCTTTTGAAGAAAAAAAAACATTGAAATGTAAGGCTGTGTAT
This sequence comes from Ctenomys sociabilis, assembly GCA_004027165.1. Classification (NCBI taxonomy): domain Eukaryota; kingdom Metazoa; phylum Chordata; class Mammalia; order Rodentia; family Ctenomyidae; genus Ctenomys; species Ctenomys sociabilis. The sequence goes on along the minus strand of PVKA01002561.1, from coordinate 12,598 downwards.
GATTTGTTTTTAAACTTTAAAGTGTCTTTTTTTTTATAGTTCACACACTACCAAATGTGTCTTTAGCTAGCCCTGTCCTGGTGGTATTTTCAATAGCCACTAACCTTGCCTATACAGTGTGGGAGCTCTAAGTTGGCATGGAAATTTAAAGTGGGTTCTTGTTGCTGCATGGCACAAATTAGTTATACATGGGAACGGTAGTTTCTCATCTTCAGTTGTCTCTGATGTAGCTTATATGAAATAATTATCATTCTATTAACTGAATACCACTCTATAATTTCAAAAAAAAAAAAGTTGCAATTGTTTTGCTGACACTTTTTAATGCTTCTAAGTAAATATAATTTTTATTAGTAAAAAAGAAAAAAGAAAAATAAAGACAAATCTGTCTTTATTACAGATTACAAAGATATCAATATATCATAAAGCTTATATATTCTCAATCCAAAAGTCACTGAAAGATGTTACAAATAAACATGGTCATCACTCTCTGATGCAAAAGGCTCTTTTGTTAATGCTATGGTCAAAGGAATCAAACAAGTTCTGTTTGTCCAATGTAAGCAAGACAAGAGACAGGAAGTTTCAGAGGACACTATCCTGGTATTAGGGGTTGAGGAACTCCAGCACTGTTGGCCCACTTCATAAAATCTAAAAGAAGTGGACATTTTACTGGAAATGGGCCTCTGGGTCAGTCACCCGCTGTGCTGCTGCTGCGCTGGTCCTGCTGGGCAGGCCCGGCCTGTAGGCAGCAGTGGCCACATACCTGTGGGCAGCCTGAGCTCTGAGATGCATGCTGAATAAGTGCCCAAGAATGAAAGTGATGTCTTCAGAGCGAGGCTGTAGACGTGGGGCAAACCTCTGTGACCTCGCCCTTCTTCCCTTTCATTCCATCATCCACCCATCAGATGTTTATTTTCAGGAAATGAAACTAGCTATTTTCCCATAAAAACAACCCAAAAATATTTTTCCTAATGTAATACCCCCATCCCAGAGCACAGCAAAACACTTCCCAATGTACAACACACGCCCCACAGGTCACTCAGCCTTGGGAGTCAGCCTGCTCCCAGCCACTGTACAGAGTGGCAGAGTGCATCAGCTTGGGCGAAGTGAAGGCAGCATCAAGACAAAGGAACATCTGCTGCACTGGAAAGTTAAGTGGGTCACTGGTGTCCAGGAATGAAGCCAGGCAGGACCTGCATGGGCATGACCCCACGAAGGTCCACCTTCAACAAGGGAATGGAAAAGCCCGGCATCCCTCTCAGGAAACACCTCACACAGGCACAGTTTCCAGCTGTCTAGATGTACATGGAGAAAGCAGTATCTCTGCAGGCCTCAGCCACCATCTGAAAACAGACCATTTCATCACTCCATGTGTGCTTATGATGGCAGGTACGCTCCCCTGCTGTCACACATGCTGCCTAGGGTCTACACTACAAGGTCTGCTGCCTCTTTGAGACCTGAGCCAATAAAGGTATGCTAGACAAACCATGAGGTTATGCCCGGCCTGTCAGCTCATCCCTAGGCCTACTCCTCAACAGAGTTGCAATCCCAAAAGTCTTAGAACCAGTTATGACAAATGAATATTGCCCCTATAGTCTCTTTTAACAAACTTATACCTTCATGCCTCTATAGATACCTCCTCACACATGATCCATGCTGTCATTCAGGTTGTCTCGGTTACACTTCTCTCCTTGCTGTGACAAAATACACAACACCCAAAATTAAAGAAGGAAAGGTTTATTTAGCTCACAGTTAGTGGAAGTTTCAGTCCATATTCAGCTGGCTCCAAGGCAGAGTGGCACATGGAAGAGGGCAGCAGCTCATGGCACTGGAAAGCAGCGAAACAGCAAGAGCAAATGGGAGGAGTAGTGGCAACAATGGCAACGGGAGAGCAAGTCTGTCTCCCTTATGTTGCATTCAGGCCATCCGCCCCAGGCCAGGTGTAGCACTCTCACCCATAATCCCAGCAGCACTCACACCCATAATCCCCTGCATTGGATCATCAATTAATCACAAACTCTAGAAAGTCAGCCCCATAACTGCATGAGGCTTTGGGGGCACAACTAGACACAAACCATAACAATGTAAATAAAGACAGCACATCATACGGCACTGAGGTTCAGCCTTTGCTACCTGAAGAGTGTCACAAGCAATAAAACCTGATATTGGCCCCACCTGTATTAGTACCATTTTCAGAGCTTTCTTGATAACTGAAAGATAAAGCTTGTTACAGAGATGCCCTATAATCCCTAAGGTCAAACAATAAACACTCTCATCTTAAACAAGCAAACAAATGAAAACCCTAGCTAAACAAAAGAAGAGGGAAAACAGGGTCAAAGCTTTGTTAAAAAAAAAAAAAAAGTTAAAACATATGTTTTAACTTTTCTGAATCCCACTTGGCATGACCTTCAAACAGGTGTTTGGAATGTTCCTGTATCACTTTTAAATCAGGGCCAAGGACATGCTTGTATTTCCACAGATAACTGAGAGACATTCTGACCATCAGATCTGTCCCATGAGCAGAATCCCACTCACAAAACATCAGTCATAATATGTGAAGCTCTCTGTTGAGACCTCCAGAAATGAAAATGACAGCATGTCGCCCACTGTTCTGTGAAGACCTGCAGCAGACTTCATGAGGCTTGCCACCTAGTTGGTGGCAAGGGTTTGGTTCAGTCATCTGAGAATCTTTTCTTCACAGTGCTCGAGCTCCTAGCAGTAACGTGTGCATTCCTGTGGTTCAGGGAAAAGACTACTCATTTTATATACCTAATCCACCCTTCTTATATACCTAAAGCCCCCTTATATGGATAAAAAAAACCCGCTGAGGTTTTCTATTCTACAGAGAACAATATATACACTTCTTCAGTGTCAGTATATGTCAATATATACATGCCTAGCCTGCAGATTTTAACGCAGTTATAAGACTAAAAGCTTACCATCCCTTCATATCTTGTACTTCTACTTTTACATGTAGCCCATCTACAGTAAGACTCCAGCTTTTGCATGTTGGCTGTGGATCAGACTTGGAAAGTACAACTATCCAAAGGACTCTTTGCCTTACTAACCTTATATTCTATTCCCTCAGAGGGTAGCTTTGTTCAAGATTTTAAACAGAACATTCCTATCTCTTTCCTAGACGCTCATGCCCTCATTTTGAGGAAGGTGATTTGGGGCCCTGGAATGCCCACAAGGATGCATCCCATGGACAGGCTGTACACAAGTTTAATGATTCCTATGTAGATTGGCCATCCTGAAGAGACCTGGAAAAGGACTGAGACTGGCACGGATTTCCTTTTCAGGCTCTCCCGATGATATCATGACCTCAGAGGCCTTGTCCAGTGTGACATGGTCAGGTAGAGTCTTCAATCCTCCCAGATGTAGACTCATTTATCAATGACAAAACTGGGCCCATACAACATACTTTATGGAAGCCAGCCCTATCTCTCATCCTGAACAGTGCCAACTTGGCATCTGCAGCTGATAGATGGAGGAAAAGACAAAACAGTATTGTTAGCTCACAGGGTATAAAAGTGTCCATGTGTATTCATGGTCCCTTCATACTGTCAAGATACAGAGGCAACAAAGCATATTCTGGTGCACCGATTGTTATCTAGCCCATTGTATCCTGCTTGAGCATCCCTCCAATGATGCCACAGTAGTGATTATGGGCAGTATGCTCAGAGTTCCAAGCAATCTGACAGACACTTGGCATCATTCTCCAACTTCCTTCTTGGTAGAGACCTTAATGAAATTTAGCAATTGCACTGAGGATCATTGGATTAATTATAGTGGGGATAACTTCCCTAGTGCTTTTGATAGTCAGTGCAGCTATTGGCTCTGCAACCTTGGCTTATTCAGTACAAACTGCTTACTTTGTAGACAGACAAGAACTGCTTATGAGAGCTATAAAATTCAGTGAGAAATTGATATAAAGTTACAAACCCAAGTGAGCATGACAGCTTGAATCTGTCCCCAAAAAAAACTCAAAACAGTGATAGGACAGTGGGCTTCTTGAGTTTGTGATTAATTCATGATCTAATTTAGGATTATGAGTATGAGGGCTGCTGGGATTATGACTGTGAGTGGTGCACTGGTCCTGGAGCAGATAGACTGAATGCATTATAAGGCAGGCAGAGAGACCTGCTAGCCCCTGCGGCTGCTGCTCCTTCCTTTGCTCTTTGCTGTTTTCCACCACCACAAACTGCTACCCTCTGCCATGTGCCACTCTGCCTTGGAGCCAGCTGAATGTGGACTGAAACCTCCACAAACTGTGAGCTAAATACACTTTTCTTTCCATAACTTTGGGTTGGGTATTTTGTTCCAGTAATGAGAAAAAAGTAACTGAGACAGTGAGCATTTTAGAAACCCCCTCTTTGGGGAGGGAAATTAAATAAAAAATTTGCAGTTGCAACAATGTCTAGAGTGTCAGTATAGTACAGCTGGATTTTGTAGCACCCTTTACCATATAATAAAAGCCTACAGCCTTGGGAAATGATCAAAAAAGAAGAATCAATACATTAAAATATTATTATGGGTATAGATGCTTTTCAGAGAAAAGTGTTGTCTATGTCACAACAGACAGTCAATTTGATAACCAAATCAAAGATTGGAATAAGTTTTCTGATACTAAAGAAAAATTGAATCTATTTGCATATCTCAAGACTCATTTCTGGTTTTATATTGGAATCCATGTGGTCATTCTCCTTTTTATAGTTCTTCTCATTAAAGTGTGACACAGAGGATTCACAACCCCATGACTGCACCATACCGATTGCTCCAGTTTCTTTAAAGCAAAGAAGGCAGAACTGTGGAGGACCACCCAAATAATCCAGTCCCTGGTTCCTTCCTCTCTGGTGATGTACCCCTGATCTGCTTTCCAAACACCAGGAAGTAAACAGTAGTTTCTTTTCCACCATGCTCTTCTGTCAGATTTCTGCCTTCAAATCAGCTAAACATGGACTAAACTCTCCATAACTGGGAGTTGACTGTCAGATATACTAGACAGAGGTTGAAAATAACCACCATTCCTATCCAAAGAGTACAGGAACAGAGGTGGGACAGGCCAGGTGAGACCTAGGGCCTGGCCTCTGGGATGCCCATTCATATACAGTCTTCAAGGCAGGTAGTGAGAATCCCACAGGCAAACCCATGATCCCTTAAAACCTGAGGGAACAAGAGCTTAAGCTCTCACACTCCTAGAACTCTACCCATGCAAATTTAGCCAAACAGCCCCGTGGTTACACAGTGCCATGGTCTAGATGCAGTGTCCCTCACAATCCCTACATTGAAATGTAACCCTATGGCAGGAGCACTGTTAGGGCTTTGGAGAGGTCACAAGGGTAGGCTCCTCCTGGTAGGACCAAGGAGGCTCTAAAGAGCCTGTCTTCCCTTCTGCCATGTGAGGAAGCAGCCAAGAAGTGCTGCACTAGAATCTAAGGCATCAGCACCTTGATCTTAGACTTCCAGGCCCCAAACTTTGTGGTATAAATTCGGCTTCCTTGGATTTTATTATAGCACCAGAACAGACACAGGACCCCCATGCACACCCAGATCCTGCCTCCACCTAAATTGGGTCTCAGGATGCATGAGAAGAAGAGGTAAGGATGAGTCCCGCCTATCACCTCCAAAGTAGTCCCTTCCTCAAAAGCATAAATCAGGTCTAACACAAGCTTCTGACTGCCCACACAGCAAGCATGGAACAAAGTCTTATGTGAAGCTAGGTGTGTGTGAAAAATAAGTTTTCTAAGACAGCATGCACAATCCTTTTAAATTTTTACTTGAAAATAAAAATTATTTGAGAATAAATTTTGCTTGAAAATAAGCTCATTAATAGCTTAGCACAAGATAAGCAATACTGTATCCTATTTAGTCCTTTAACAGAAAAGCATAACATGCAAAAAGTTAAAATCTCTTCTGCTATGAAATGGGAAAAGAGAGGAAAGAAAACAGGAAAATTACAAGATGTCACAATAACCAGCACTGCACCATTTCCCAAAATAAAACAACTGCTCTTGAAAATATGAGAAAAATTGGTTAGCTAAGCTTAAAAGAATTGTCTTCTCCACATTGTAAAACTATGGTTTTATGTTTTAAGTTATAAGTAAAAAAATTTAAGGTTCTGAAATTATATTTTGCATTTGTAACCTAAACATCTGTAACAATTTAAAACAAATTTGGGAACCAAACTGAAAAAAGAAATCTCAGATCGAGTTCCAATCTGCCAAGTTTCAATCTAGACCAAGTTTTATGGGTCTGTCATAAACCCAGAAGGAATTAAAAACTCAAAGAAAAAAATGGGAATTTTTAATGGAAATGCTGACAAACCTTTTTCCAAATACAGACACACAAACACACAAACACACACACACACACACACACACACACTTATAATTGACCTTAATATGACCACCTTAGAGTCATGTATAACAAATTCAAAAAGTAATGAAAAGAAAGCTTTTTCCAATTCATAATAATTAGAAGACAAGAAAGAACAAGTGTTAAAAAGTACAAGAAATATATGTGGGTGCAATTTTAGCATCATCAGAAGATATCACACATTAGATTATTTTATCTTCATGACTGACAAACTTTAACTCAAAAATGAGTTATTTGAACATTTCATAAACTCACTCAATTCTCAACTGCATTATCCAATGATGACTGTACTAAAGAAGTATCTGAATATTAGCAATATTTATCTTTAGGTGAGTGTCCCCATATTGAGTCTTAACAATCACACATTAACACTTTTAAATCCTAATCGTCACACTCTGACTGCTCATTCTTCCAAGAAACTATTTGCTGCTAGATGCACACCTTTTGGGGGTTTGGTGTTGGGACCTAACACTGGGCATTAAACATGCTAAGTGCATGGTGGGCCCCAGAGCCACAACCTGCCTCCCACTGAGATCTCCTGGGAAGAGTCATAGCGTTAGGCATAGTTCAAATCAGCAAGTGTTGGTAAGCATACACCATGTTCGGGGCATACAGAGGCCAGAGGAAAGACTGCCACAGACTTCATCTACAATCATCTGCTGTAATGATGAATGCCTATACCCAATAGTTTCACCAACATTTTAACAAATCAGACTTCTTATTACACTTTAACATTTCTGCATCCAAATATTAGCTATCCATAGCTCATTGAATCGTACTTAAATTGACAGGTCATAATATCTAAAATATAAGGTGTTTAAATTAATAATCATAATAAAAGTTAATTTAATATGGAATTCACTAAAGGTCCAGGAATATATAGTCTATAATCAATCTGAAACTCCACCCACTCCTGACAGTTTATACTGTGAAGCTGCCTACAAATGACCATGGCCCAGAAACAGAGCCCGTCCTTTCCACAAGTCACAGCTCTTTCCCATCACAACTACACTGATGTCACTAACATGCACTCTGGATTTAAATTTGCTATTTTCAGACTCATAAAGAAGTGAAAGAATTCTTCAAAGGCATCCCTCATTCATCTGGGGACCACTACACAGTGTTTAAAATCATGTTTATACTCTTTGTATGAATAAGATATAAGATAAGATGCTGTAAAAAGATGCAGAAATACAGTAATATTCCCTTTCACATCGTCCAGCTATTATTTGTCATGTTTCAACCCAGTAAAACTTCTAATGAAATAGAAAACACCCTGACAATAAACTGCTGAGGGTATAAGCTTAAACAGTGCTGCCAAGATCAAAAGCCTGTACAAGCCTTCACAGACCTGCTTCCTGCTGAAAGCAGAGAAGCCAATGGAGTGGACAGGGAGACTTTGCTCCAGCATTCTGCCTTTTGTCCATTGCAGAGTCCCTGTATCTCTTCTCTGCCCAACCCTGCAGGGCCCCCTTTCCTAGACATGGAGCCACTGGTCCTCAGTGGCTGCCCCCTTGGCATCCTCCACAGTCTTTCCAGCATTCCCATTCCAACAAAGCATGCAGCAATGGAACACATAAGATAGTTCAACACAAAGAATCTGCTCATTCCTGTAAGACTTCAATCACAACATAAGCTGCTTTATTCAGCAAAAATTTTCAGGGAACCTAGAAAACTGTAGACAGTCTCTTGACACATGCCTGACTTCTCAGAAAACAGAAGGAAGTCCCTGCATCCTAAAGAAAATTTCAGAAAACATTTTAAACTAAACATGTATCATACTCTGTGCCTAGCTGTCCCCTCAAAGCCCCATGAAATCGTTGGGCAGCTTCTAGAGTTTGTGACTAATTCATGATCCAATGCAGGGATGATGGGTGTGACTGCTACACCGGCCCTGGGGCAGATGGTCTGAATACAATACAAGGAAGAGAGAGAAGCTGGCTAGCCATCTCAGCTGCTGCTCCTGCCTTTTGGCTCTTTGCTGTTTTCCCCTGCCATGAGCTGCTGCCTTCTGCCATGTGCCACTCTGCCTTGGAGCCAGCCAAGTATGGACTGGAACGCCCACTAACTGTGAGCTACATAAACCTTTCCTTTATTAATGTTGAGTGTCCTATGTTTTGTCCAGCAATAAGAGCAAAGTATCTGAGACAACATGTAACCTGGCAAGCCTTCCAACCATATCAAAATCATAGCTTTAAGCCAAAAAAACAAAATTAAAAAGAAAAAAAGAATTTTGTTTGTAAGTCTTAGATGTTCCTTTAGGAACAGAATTGTCTGGCCCTTAATGGCCATGAGAGCCTCATAATCCCATCTTTATTACCCAGCAGCAATGTCTTCAGACCACATCTCTGTGAAGAGGGACAGCTGTGTCCAACACCCTCCCCCCAAGAAGAGAAGCTGCTAGGTCACGGGTCGTCTGTGTCCCAGGCATGTGTCCAACTGCCTTCCCTCAGCTGTGGCCTCACCAGGTGTGGGGAAGGCATCACTATAAAAAACTCCAAATGGGCCTACAATCAAAGACAAAAGCACAAAAACATACGTGCAATATGATATTAAAATATCTTCTACAGTTAGCAAGACTTAGGTATAGTTAGACAGCGGGACTTCAGGGAGTTCAATGATCAATAAAAACAGATTTGGTAATAGATATAAACTTCATTGTAATACATTTATATCTTTTAAAGCAGGAGGTCCCAATCCCTCAGCTACAGACCTGCATGGCCTGTTAGGAAACTGTCCACAGCCTGTTAGGTATGGGCCTGCACAGACAGACGCAAGTGGTGAGCTAGCAGGGCAGCATCTCTTGTGTTCACTGCCACACCCCACTGCTCACATCACTTCCCATCAGATCAGCAGCAGATCAGATTCCCCCAGAAGTACAAACCCCACTGTGAACTGCACATGTGAGGGAGGTAAACTGCCTCCCTGTGGAATAATCCACAACCTCTCTCCAACCCACCTTACTCACCTGTGGAACAACTGTCTTCCATGAAACAGATCCCTGTGCCAAAAAAGCTGGGGGCCACTATGTTAAACATAATAAGCTCATAATTTTACAAATGATCCATACCACCGAAAAACTTACCATATTTTGACAAATCTGATGGACAGGCCGTGAGTGGGCTTCTGCTATCACCGCAGCACTGCAGCCAGCATTGAAGTCAAAGACTTCCAAAGTCCTGTCCCGGCCAGCTGTGAGTACAATGTCTGCAAATGATCCAGTTAGGGAACTCTTCCCCGTGATCGCTCCCAGGAGAAGCAGACTAGACAGATGCATTTGTTATACTACTAGGCCCTGGAACACTGCAAGGCTCAGAAATGAGTGATTAGTGAAGAATGTCTGGTGTTTCACAGGAACAGTCCAGCCTGATTCTGCCCATCTGGCTCCCAGCAAGAGCATGTAGAGGTGAGCAGAAAATGGGGCATCAGGTGAGTGGCATCTCAGTGCCCAACAACCAAGGTGGACACCAGTGTGAGAGACACCTATTGATAGCCAAATCAAGATACCAAGCAGCTATTGAAAATGTATATTGTCAGAGGCAAAAATAAAGTCAATGAAGCCACAGATGGGATGATCTATCTTAGAGCAGGCTGCATCCCAAGGTGACATAAAGTGGCATATCTTCAAGAAATTATAATACACTTTGTATAACACATGCTGATGTGTAAGGGACAATTTATATACTCAGAAGACATGTGGCCATCCAAAGCACACACCAGCCAGGGTTTAGGCCTGTACAATGGAGAAGTGCACATCCGACTACAGAGTTCAAGATTCTGTAGTAAATACAGTGCCAACCCTAGAACATGTGAAAATGGTAACTCAATTTTGAATAAATGTAGTGATCCATTTCTGTTAAGTGGATTTTCTTTTAAAATGACCCCAGCACTCAAGTTCCACATTTCTAACTAAAATGTGAAGCACCTTATAACATTTTATGTTCTTCAAAATTGCAACTATAACTCTTTAGTAGAATTCAAGGCAGACCTATTCTGAAATTAAAATTTCATAAAATTTTGTAAAATCAAGACAGCCTGATAGCTCAGCAGACTAAAGCGTGTGCTTGGGCAGAGTACATAGGCTGAGATTTGATCCCCAGAGTGCCAGCCCCACCTGCAGGGCTTGTGGAGACAGGGATTGAGACTGGGTGTGGTGGCCTGCACCTGTATTCCCAGCACTTGGGAGGCTGAAAACAGGAGAATCAGTACGAGTCCAATCTATGCAGTGAGACCCTATAGACTCTGTATACCCTGTCCCAAATACAGAAAAAAAATTATTAAATCAATTGCTAAAATTAAGAGCTCTGCATCTAAACAAACTAAATTTTTTAAAACTGACAATGATTAGCCACACAAATGAAAATATTCAAGTTTTGGACTCCAGTTCATATTCTGTAGAACAGCAACTGCTATCATTTCTTCCTGAGACAGATTAACTGCTCAAGTAACCAACGCAAGTATTGACAGTTTAGTAAGAAAATGCATTGAATTACTCTGCACTTTCAGTAAAAGATGGAGATGTCTTGGCAGCTCACCCTGGTGGCAAGTCGGAGGTCACAACTCACTTTGTCCCCCATGGTCAAGGTGAAGTTCTTGCATATGCAATGGCTGCAGAAGGCCTGGGGCTCCATGTTCCCAGCACCCAGCACAATTTAAAGCTGATCTGACACTGAGTGACATTTTGCCAGAAGAAGAGCCCCCAATATGTCACACACTGGAAGGACCAGGGAGTAAGGATACAGGAATAGAAGTCGTTTACTGCTGACAAGCTGGTCACATCAGCTGCACTTGACAGGGCGGCCCGGTGAATGACCTTATAACTGCTCTTTGGTTTATACCTGGAAGCAAAATACAGCAGAACCAATCCTGGGCTTTGTCCTCTCTTCCACTGCAGCTAAACATTCTACCTCTTAAAAGCTTGAAAGTGAAAATGAAATTTTCCCATTAGATTAGTAAGTCATATTTTATAATATGGACCTAAAGAAATGATTGGGTTGGATAGCTTACTTTTCCTTTAGGAAAAAATATTAGTTTCCATTAGGAAACTATTGTTTTACTTTTAGAGAAACATGGCAATAATACTATATAGCCAAAAATGACTTATTCCCAACTTTGAGGAAGCAAATTTGTCCCCTAATTCTAAAAAAGTGTGTATACTTGAGAATATAACCAACCAGCTGTAAGTACCAGTTATAAAACAACTTCTTACTGTTTTCTCAAGGATAACGTAAGCAGGGAGCAATGGTTTATCAAATATGCGGTCTTAATCTCTAAAAATAATTCCCAAAGGAAAGCGACTGGCTCGAAACCCCAGGAAGTAGTCTTGCTCAGTGGGGAGCGTGGAGGCCCAAATGGCCAGGACATCGCAGAAAGGCCCAGAGCAGCAGCATGGAGAAGCCAGGCCAGCAGACATCATGCCACCCAGGGGGAGGACACTGCCCTCAGGAACGCAGGAGGAGCAGGGAGGAACGTGGCCCAGGGACAAGACCGAGATCAAGAGTCCTGGGACAGACCTCAGGTTTCCAAGGGCCCAGAAAGGAATGTCACGTATCAACAGGGAGACAGGGAGACCACATAAGAGAGGAGACCTCAAGTGTTCAGGAACAAGACATAGCTACACAAATTACCAGAGTAAAAGCTGCTGCTTTAAGTTATATATAAGGTGGCTAAGAAACCAGAAAGCAGCTGTTAACTTTGAAAAGGTGAATAAAAATCAGGAACCACTCAGTTGAGGAAACTGTCTTCAGAAAGACAGCAAGAGGAACAACAGATGCACAAGTCATAACCCGTGAATTCCTCCAGGAGGGCTGGGCAGGGGAAGGCCCAGGAGGAGTAAAGAAGTATAATCATTTTTCTGGATGATCTTTAAAAACTGGAAATTTAACACTTTTTTAATCCCAGATCAATGTTTTCTAATTCTCTGTGCCACTACTGGGTTGCAGTTTGTGATTGCTACCCTAAGTCCACCAGGTGAAACAGCTAAGCAGTGTCAGCTCAGCTCACTCCACTGAGAAAATTTGTGTTGGCTCATCACATACTAAAATTGTCCAGGTAGTCAGAGAAGATGCGATGGGTAGATAAATAGAAGAATGGATGGGATGTGAAGAGCAGGATGAGTAGAGTAGGATGGATGATGATAAGGATGTGAGAAATGAATGGGAAGGGATGCAATGGGAAGGGATACGATGGGATAGGATGGGATGGGGTGGGGTGGGATGGAGTG